>PISX010002103.1:0-114472 GCA_004024625.1 Mellivora capensis
CAAAGGCATTTGAACAACCCTTATTCAGGCTTCACACAGGAATACAAACAAACAAAACCCCCACAGATTTCCCCGCCATCACCTTCTTCCACAACAAACTGACAGGCAAGGTGGAGGAGGAAGGACGCTTTCTGCGCGGAGGGGAAAGGTGTCAAAGCCACGGCGGGTACCCCCCACCACCACGCCCCCGTCCCCCGCCTGCCCTGCCAGCCAGCCAGCCCGGCACACTGCAGATTCCTCCTACCTGGGCGAGCCCCCCACGGCCCCGAGCCCAGCGCGGCGGGGCGAGCGCCCCGGGAGCTGGGCTAGGGGCTCGGGAGCTCCGGGGCGCGGGCGCACGGCGGTCACATCGGTCACATGCCGGGGCTCCTGGGGGCGCCGGCCGACCGCGCTCCCGCCCCTCCCGGCCGCTGCCGCGCGCTCCGGGTCGGCTCCCGGGTTGGGGCGCGGGCACGAGCAGGAGCCGCACCGCCCTCGCGCTGGGGGAACTGCCGGGCGCGGCTCCTGCTGCGCTAAGGCTATAGGGCTCCAGCTCCGGCGCCGCGGGCGGGGACGGACGGGGGCGGGCGGGGACGGACGGGGGCGGGCGGAGACTCCGGGGCGGGCCGGCCCGGGAGGGAGCGTGCTGGCCGGGTGCCCCGCGCCCTACACGAAGGAGGCAAGGAGCCCGGGACGCCACCCTGCCCCCCGCATCCTCGCGGGTCCGGGGCCCCCGCCCCACGCGGGGCAGTGACGGTCATCCCACCAGAAGTGACTTGGAGCGACTCACCTGGACATCGTAACCTGGCTACCACCCAACTGCGGGGTCCTGGGCATGAGTCGGGCGAATCGAGCTCCCGACCCACCAGTGGGCTTTCAGGTTCCACACTTTTCAGCCAGAGACAAGACAGTGTGGGTCAGCCACTGGAGCCTGAGGCCTGGCCCCCTCCTCACCCTGGCTTCTTACGCACTAACTTCTTGGTCCCTCCGTTTCTTCTTCTGTGAAAAGGGGTCGTATCAGCACCCATATCATGGGGAGGTGACATAATTACTACTGTGAACCAGCACCCTCACAAGGTTAATACAACACAGGAATCCTCTGCTATTTGTTATTATTATGTGCCCAGGTGAAAAAGGAGCTTACAGTGGAACAGTCTTGATACCAGAATTCTTGGCCAGACCAGGTAATTATTTTCAGCTTAAGACCCACTTACTCCCATCCACTCATTTTGCACGTGAGAATCGGTACTCAGAGGAATGCAGTGAATGGCCAGGTGTGAACCTTGGTGCATGGAGGGAAGGAGGCTGAAGTACCAGAGTAGTTGGCTTGGGCTCTAAGCCCAACAGCCAGAGGCTTGGAAGCAGCTCTTCCCTTTCCACTCTGTGCCTCCAGCAAGTGACTGGACCCTGATGTTTTTTGAGGACTTAATGAGCCATCCTCTTCTGAGGAGACATTGAGTAGATGATAATGGCTTCCTTCCTAACAGAACTCACGCCCTCCCTTCCTATATCCCTTCCAGGCTGGGCAGGCGCTGGCCCAGATAAAGAAAACAGCAGCAATAATTCATCAGTCCTAATGCTGCTTTGTGGTCTGGAATGATGATAATTTCTCTTTTTAAAAAATTTTTTATCTGGATCCTCTTGCTCCAAGGAACCGGCTCAACTCTACGGCCAGTAACATGGTATTGTGAGAATTCATCAGATGGCCCCATATCTTTAGGATTCCTTTTTAGAGTGTGGTTCTTGAAACCTTAGGATCACCAGGAGAGAGATCTGGACCCCTGACTCCCAGATCAGTCAAATGAAACTCTCTGGGGCTGAGGCCCAAATGCCAGTGTTATTAAAACTCCCAGGTGGAGGCAGCTGGATGGCTCAGTGGCTTAAGTCTCTGCCTTTGGCTCAGGTCATGATCTCAGGGTCCCGGGATCAAGCCCCGCATTGGGCTCTCTGCTCAGCAGGGAGCCTGCTTCCCACCCCCCTCTCTGCCTGCCTCTCTGCCTACTCTCTCTCTCTGTGTCAAATAAATAAATGCAATCTTAAAAAAAAAAAAAACCTCCCAGGTGATTCCAACGTGCAGCCAGGGTTGGGAACACCTGTTCTTCTAAGCTCAAAACCCCATCGTGATGGTGATAGTTCACCAACAACTAGTATTGTTGGCGAAATAAACAATCTCACCATTTATACAGTGAAGGTTTTTAAACAGTTTACAAGTTGAGAGTAAAATTGATCTATGCAGTCATGTAGAAATTAAAATTATACTTTTCCTTGTTTTTTTTTCTTCATATTCTGATGCTTCCCACCCGCCCCTAGCCCACCTATCCTGCTAGACACATGGGCCCCTAGACTCAGATAAGACAAACACCCCTCTAATATGAGGATGGGATTTGAAGCCCTCCCCTTCTCACCTATAACCACTGTCCTATCTGGCACCTTGAATTCACCTCCTCCCTCCCTCAGCCATGCTAACCACTTTCCCCGACTCCCTCTTCCCTTTGTTTCCTAGGTAGCTCATGTGTCCCCCTGTCCTGCTGCATACCAGAGCTGAAGACTCGTGAGGTGGAGATTGTCACGCCTGTATACTCTGGTCTCAGCCACATGCACATGCTCTGAATGAGAGTGTGTACCTCAGTGTGAGACATGCCCTTCATGAAGGCGATGCCAACTGTGTTTGAGAAACAGAAATAACAGTCAGAGTCTTGTGACACAATCTGGAGTGTGTCTCCCTCACTACCTTCCCACCTCTGAGACTCCTCTCATTTGGAAGACTTGACGGCCACCCGAAGACCACCTTTCTTGAGAAGCCATCTCCCTGGGGATTTGGGGGCACCTGGACGGCTCCGTCGGTTAAATGTTCGAGTCCTGATCTCAACTCGAGTTTTGATCTCAGGGTCATGAGTGCAAGCCCCGCTTCGGACTCTGCGCTGGACCACCATGGGTCCTACTTTTAAAAAAAGAGATCATATTTCATATGCCCCTCCCGTCAAGCTACTCAAATCCCCTTCTTTGAGAGGAAGATCTAATAGTGCACAAGAAACAAAGTCCTGGACACCGTCAGGGACGTCACAGTCCATCAGGACCATCAGAGCAAAGCCCTATGTCCAGAATGGTCTGTGCCAAGGGGCAGCTATGACCATAGAGCTTCCTGGGCCTGAGGATGGGCTGTTTCACAAACGATGATGCAACACTCCCAGGGTGTTTCAGTCCCCAGAGCCTCCAAAGGGGCTGCTAAGGGGTAAGAACTGCAACGCTGAGAGCAGCCTTGGCAGCTGGGGACACTGGGGCAAGTGTGATCCCAGCTGGGGTCGTTAAGTCCAGAGGATGACCTATGGACAGAGACCCTCCCCAGACAGCAGGACAAGCAGTGAGCAGCCCATGCCCTTCACCTCTACCACCCCTAAAAAACTCCAGTTACTGTCCAGAAGGACAAAAGGGGTTGGGAGAGGGAAGGATTCTGCAAAGAGGAGATGGAGTCTTGAACCGGTGGCAACTAAACAACTCTGAATTGGCAAGATTTTGTTTTTTTCCCTGATGCTAGAGATGGAAATGAGGATCCGTGGGCTAAGCTGACTTCTGTTTGTGGAAAATAAAATTACATCTTTGCACACAGAGCCTCTGTGATTCTTGCTACGCCTTTTTTTTGTTGTTGTTGTTATTTATAGACCTGCCAGTAACTGCTCACAGAACCACAGTGTTCCCTGAGAGAGATTTTAAAACCACTGTCCTACATGGACTTCCTTCTACAGCTTCATTTTGCGTTCCTTTCACACATTTTCCACCTCCTGACCTCCAAATAACCACTTTTTCAATCTGTGTCTCGTAGTACCTCCCACTATTGCCTCTTCTCGTTTTAATTGGCTCAGTCCTGTCCCTTCCTCCCAGCAGTTAGCAGTGGGTTTCTCTTATCGTCTTCCCGTTCAAATTCCTCCGATTTTGCAAGACTTTTACCAGTCAGAAAGCAGCATGTGAACTTGAGATGGGAGCAGAGGAGAAAGTGGAGAGTATCATAAAATTGCCTCGGGCAGTAAACTATTTCTTAACTTCCTTTATAAGAGGAGGACGAAAAGACGGACGAGGCAGGCAGGCAGTCATGCCAACTTCTTGTCCTAATTGCAGCTTTAATGTCACTCAGTGAAAGCAACTGTGCGCCAAAGACTTCTTGCACCTGGTTTTTTTCCACGCTCACAACACAGAAACAGCACAGCAAGCTGCAGAGACCCATAGACTCGGTGGCTTCTAAGAACAGCTGCACCTAATGGAACCAGACGGGTGGCCTCTTTCTTATGCCAGGTCTTGATTCAATCATTGGTTAAGCACATAAAAGTCAAAGCACCAGTAACCAAACCACCCATCACCATCCAAAAGGCAGCTGTGACCAGCTTCCCACATCATCTGAGAGGGGCCTGTTGAAGCCTTTGTCCTCAGTCATATACGAGACACAAAACAAAAATCCTGCCTTCCTTAAACTCATTTTTAAATTTAATGAAAGTACTGGCTGCCTTAAATGCTTTCCCTGGTATTTCTACAGGGTCCAACCCTCTTTGGTTCTCTGCAAGTTTCCAGTAACTCATCTCTGTGTTTTGTCACTTTCTCTTTTCCACAAGCACTTTCCAAAATCCAGATTCATGTTGCAGCCTCTCAATTCTTTGATCCTTTCTAAACATCACTGTCAATTTGTTTTCTTTCAATGGTTCCCTTTTAATATGATCACTGTAGTAGATGTAAGATGGCTGCAAATTCTTTGCTTTGCCAATCAAGAAGTAAAGTCTGATTTCCTTCTCCTTGAATCTGGGCTGGGCTCGCTGCCTTACTCAACCAATACCAACCAATAGAATGAGGTGGAACTGACTTTTTGGGACTTCAGAGGCCAGGTCATCAAAAACCTTTCGGCTTCTTCTTGGGTTTCTTGAAACACTCACTCCTGGTGCCCAAAGCTGTCAGGTAAGAGGTGTCAGGATCCTGGGACTGCCATCCTATTAGAAACTCCAAACCACATGGAGGTCACATGGAGGCACTCCAGTCCCAGATCCCAGATGACAGCCACAACCAACTCCCACTGTGGGAGAGTCTCCAGAGGAGAACCACCCAGCTGAGTCCCATCAATCCCAGAACCATGAAAAACAAAATAGTACATTGTTGTTTTAAGTCACTGAGTTTGTAACACAATAATAAGGAAACAAGCAATGACCCTACTCAGGAATGTGTCACAACTCTCTGTTGGCGTGTCCTGTACCATACAGGGTCAGTCGAGCATGCAATTCTCTTTGAATGAAAATGACACCTAGCCTCCCTCCTCCAGTATCACGTCTGACCACTGCCCAGTTACAGACTTCCTGAAAATTGTGATTATGACTATCTCACGAGCAAATAAAGGGAAAATGAGAGTTTGGGGATAGTCGACCAGGTTTACCGTTAAATATGGTATTTGGAGTAAAAGAAGTAGCTATAGCCTTGTACTTTTCAGCAACTGCTAACTGCAAGAAGATTTCGTTTCTAGGGTTGTTATTCAGTGGTTTTCCAAGAAATAGAGCAACTAGGAGAAGTAAACGCAGATCTGTGCTATCCAATACATGGGACCTCCAGAAACATGAAGCTATTTAAATTATTTAAAATTAAATAAAATTAAGAATTCAGTTCCTCCAGTTGCCCTAGCTATAGTTCAGGAGCTCAATAGCCACATGTCACTAGTGACTACCATATTGGACAGCACAGCCATAGAACATTCCCATCACTGCAGAATGTTCCATTGGACGTTGCTACTCTACGGTCTAGACAATTCAGGGCCTCTGGACTAGAGGTCCTTTTCTGGGGCACTAGTTTTCATCCAAAATAAACAATCTGCTCATTTTAAATCTATACCCAAGAAAGAATCTTCTTCACACCTTCTAATCAACCGTGTCATCATTCAATCTTTCATTGCTCAGCTAAATCATACCAGATCACATGTTTTCTCTATATTTTATGTGCTCATTTTTCGTAAGTACTTTATATTCATCAGTATATGCCTTGTCCATAATTTTTTCGTGTCTATATCCCAAGATCTTCAAGGAGAGGACCCATGTATTGGGGAAGGTGAGGATATCTCCATCCCCTGTCCCAAAATATTCATGTACAACCCTGAATGTCGGAAGCAGGCAACCGACCAGGTAAAAGGAGAATGCAGAGAAGTTTTTATGGTAAGTGTCACCCCAAGCTTTTATCGCACCCACCGTGATTTCTTGCAGAGACAATACTATCGTCCACAGTCACGAGATCATAGAATCAGCAACGGGATATTTATTACTTTTTGGTTTAAAGAGAGAGAGAGAGACCAAAGATTTGAAATACAATTGTGTTAGCATTGTAAAATCTTACCACGCTACATTTTTGTCATTCCTTTTTGTTATTCTCTAAGGAAAAAATCATGTACCATGCTTTGTCCTATTGCTTTGACATATTAACTGTGTGCTTGTCGAGTAACTTGATGATTTCGAAATCTGGACATCAAAATAAGGACACAGAGAAACAGTCTCAGAGAAGGTGCCCAAGGAGAAGAAGTGTCGTGGCGTCCAGAGCCCAGGCTTTCCTAAGAGCCTGAGGAATGTAAGTGTATAAGATTTTGAATGCAGAAAAAAGCCCTAAGAAGAGAGGTTTTCCCTATGCTGTCCCAGGAAAAGGAGAGGAAGTCGAGAATAAAACACAATGCTTAGAAAGTATTAAGCACTTTCTCCACCTTCCCCGCTCTATGTGTGGAAGTAGTGAAGTAGGTACATAGAGGCCCCAGGGAAAGGCAGCAATTGGGAAAGACTGAAATGCTATCTGCAGAGAGAGAAACCCAAGCCAGGCAGGGCAGGGAGCAGAGACCACAGACAAGAACTGTGCAGGCACATGGTGGATTCAAGGGCAGAACTGCACCCCCGTCGCTACCCTCTCATGTGCTGATCTTGTACATCTTCTTTCCAATTTATCTCAAGGTTTTTCATATTACTGATATGAAAATGATGCCAATAATATTGATAATGATATCATCGATTGTAAAGGGTATGGCTTTTAAATTTCGATACATGGGGCGCCTGGGTGGCTCAGTGGGTTAAGCCTCTGCTTTCGGCTCAGGTCATGATCCCAGGGTCCTGGGATTGAGCCCCACATCGGGCTCTCTGCTCTGCGGAGAGCCTGCTTCCTCCTCTCTCTCCCTGCCTGCCTCTCTTGCCTACTTGTAATCTCTGTCTGTCAAATAAATAAATAAAATCTTTAAAAAATAAATAAATAAATAAATTTCGATACCTGACTGTTTATTACTAGTATATAGAAATCCAACCGGTTTTTCCATATTGAGCTTGTGATCCACAAAACTCATTTATTCTAGTAGCTTTTTATTGATTTCATAGGATTTTCTACGTAAATCACCATGTTGTCTGCACATAAAGACAATTTTGCTTCTTATCTTCCAATCTGGGTGACTTTTATTTCTTTTCTTGATTTTTCACACCAGCTAGATCCTTTACTGAATCCTTTAGTAGATCCTCTACTGAATAGAAGTGAAGAAAGTGGACATTCTTGCCTTGTTCCTAATCTTAGGGGAGATCTTCTAGTCTATGATGTTAGCTGTAGGTCTTCCCTAGATGCCCTTTATCTGGTTGAGGAAGTACACTTCTATTCCTAATTTTCTGAGAATTTTTATCAGGAATAGAAGTCAGATTTTGTCAAATGCTTTTTCTGCATCTGTTGAGATCATTTCATGGTTTTTCTTTCTTGGTTTTTACAGTTTTTTTATGATTTTTTTACGATTTTTACAAGAAATTCTTTTTTGGTTAATACAGTAATTACATTTATCGACTTTCCATTGCTAAGCCAACTTGGCATTCCTGGGATAAAGCCTTCTTAGCCATGATGTATTAGCATCTTTATATATCATTGGAATGGATTTACTAGTATTTTGTTTAGAATTTTTATGTCTTTCTTCCTGAGGAATGTTGGTCTATAATTATTTTTTCTTGTAATATCTTATCTGGTTTTGATATCCAAGTAATGCTAACCTCAAAAAGTTGGGGAGAACTCATGAGTCAGGAAGTGTTTATTCCTCTTCAATTTTCTGGAAAAGTCTGGCAGAATTGATATTATTTCTTCCTTAAGTGTTTGGCAGAGTTTGCCAGGGAAGTTATTTGGGCCTGCAGTTTTCTTTCTGGGAAGATTTTCAACTACAAATTCAATTTCTTTAACAGATAGGAGGTATTCAAGTCATGTTTCTTCTTCAGTGAGATTGGTAGTTTGTGTCTTCAAAGAAATTATCCAGTTCATGTGTCAATGCTTTCAGCATAATTTTATTCCTAATATTCTGTCATTATCCTTTTATTTATTTTTTTTAAGTTTAAGTTCCTTTAGCCAACATATAGTACATCATTAGTTTCAGATGTAATGTTCAATGATTCATCAGTTGCAAATAACATCCAGTGCTCATCACATCATGTGCCCTGCTTAATGCCCATCACCCAGTGACCCCATCCCTCCAGCAACCTTCAGTTTGTTTCCCAGAGTCAAGAGTCTTCAATGGTTCATCTTTCTCTCTGATTTCTTTCCATTCAGTTTTCCCTCCCTTTCCCTGTGATCCTCTGTGCTATTTCTTATATTCCACATATGAGTGAAACCATATGATAATTCTTTCTCTGATTGACTTATTTCACTTAGCATAATTATCTTTCTAATATTTATTGTGTAGTGCACTGATATTACCTAAGCCCTGGTATTTATATTTCTGTCTTCTCTTTTATTCTTGATCATGCTAGCCAGAGATCTATTGATTTTACTGCTCTCCTCAAAGCATCAGCTTTTGGTGTCATTGATTTCTCTATTATATTTCTGTTTCCTACTTCATTGCTCTCTGCTTTGATCTTTATTATTTCTTATCTTCTGCTTGCTTTACGTGTAATTTGTTTTTCTTTTTCTGGTTACATTGGATGCCGAGGTCATGGATTTTACACTTTCTGCCTATTTATTTATTTGTTTATTTTAGAGAGAGGGGAGCAGAGGGAGAGAGAATCTCAAGCAGGCTCCACATCCAGCATGGAGCCTGATGTGGGGCTCGATCCCACAACCCTAAGATCATGACCTAAGCCGAAATCAAGTGTCAGATGCTTAATCAACTGAGCCACCCAGGCATCCCAACCCATATATTTTATATGTATGTATATATATATATATAGTATATGTGTGTAAATATATATACATACATACATACAGTGAAATACTATTCAGCCATAAAAATGAATATAACCTTGCCATTTGCAGCAATGTAAGTGGACCTAGAGGATATTAGGCTAAGTGATATAAGTCAGTCAGAGAAATACAAATATCATATGATTTCACTTGTGTGTGGAATCTAAAAAACAAAATGAAACAGAAACAGACTCATAGATATGGGGAAGAGACCAGTGGTTGTTGCAGGGGAGGGGTTTGGGGTAGGCAGACAAGTGAAGGGGACTAAGAGGTACAATTCCCAGTTTAAAATAAATAAGTCATGAGGATGAAAGGTACAACACGAGGAACATAGTTTATAATATGGTAGTAACTTTGTGGGGCGCCTGGGTGGCTCAGTGGGTTAAACCCTCTGCCTTCGGCTCAGGTCATGATCCCAGGGTCCTGGAATCGAGCCCCACATTGGGCTTTCTGCTCAGCAGGGAGCCTGATTCCCCCTTTCTCTCTTCCTGCTGCTCTGCCTACTTGTGATCTCTGTCTGTCAAATAAGTAAATAAATTTTTAAAAAATATGGTAGTAACTTTGTATGGTAACAGAAGGTAAAGATCATTATGTAATGTATAATATCATACCATATTCTCCCCTGAAACTAATATGATATTTTATGTCAATTATAATTCAATTTTTAAGAAGAAATTTACAATACTATAGTTCCATCTTTTCCTGCCTGGATTTTCTGCTATGTGTGACATTCACTTCCCTTTTATATATGTTATAAACCTCACATCACACTACCACTGCTTCTTTTTAAATAGTCAATTTTCTTTTAAATAAATTTAAGTCATGATCTTATTGCCATTTCAAGGGCTCTTTATTCCTCTGGATAGCTCCAGATCTCTGTCTATATTTTCCTTCTGCCTAAAGGATTGCCTTTAATATTTTATAATGTAGGTCTGCTTGTGATGAATTCAGGTTTTATATATTTGAAACAGCTTAATTTTGTCCTTGCATTTGGATATTTTCATTGTGTATAGAATTCTAGGTTGACAGTATTTTCTTTTCAGTACTTTAGAGACAATGCTTCAAAGTCTTCTAGCTTACATTACTTCTGTGAGGAATCTGCCATCTTGTCATCCTTGTTCTTCTGTGTGTTCTTTCATTGGCAACTTTTAAGATTTTAGTATTTACCACCAGTTTTAAATAATTTGATTATCACTGAATGTAATGTATTTTTCTCTGTGTTTTTTTTTCATTGAACTTCTTAAATCGATGGGTTTGTAATTTTCATCCAATTTGGAAAAGTTCTGGCCATTGTTCAAATATTTCTTCTGTCACCCCTCCTTCATCTGGGGGACTTCAATCATGTGTGTAATTGTCTGCCTGAAATTGTCCTACAGCTCACTGATACTTCTGTCCTTTTGTTTGTTCATTTGTTTCTCTCCTATGTGTTTCATTTTGATAGTTTCTGTTGTTATGTCTTTAAATCATTAATCTATTCTGCAACATCCAATCTGATGTTAATTCTTCTGCAACATCCAATACAGTATATTTTGATCTCAAACACTGCAGTCTTCATCTCTAGAAGTTAGAGATGGGTCTCTTTTTTATTTTGACATCTTCCACTTCTCTACTTACTGTTTCAAATATATGGAATACAGTGATAATAACTGTTCAAATGTCTTGGTCTCTAATAGCCTTGGTCTCTAACTCTAAAATCTGTGTTGGTTTTTAGTTCATTTGATTGAGTAATTGTTCTCATTATTTTTCTACTTCTTTGCAATCACAGTAATTTCTTTTTAGATGCCAAATAGTGTGAATTTTAACTTGTTGGATGCTGGGTATTTTTGTGTTGGGGGATGCATTTTACTTATTGGAAGTTCCTCAGTTATTTTGGGTCTTGCCTTTATGACACGTTAGGCAGGGCTGTGGCAGCATTCATCATGGGGCTCATTTTGCCCCACTGCTGAAACCCTTGATCCTCATGCCCTACCAAATGCCTATAAGTTATGAGGCCCTCCAGTCTGGGTTGTTGGAACAGAAATTATTCCTGGCCTTGTGTATTGTCTACTATTTCATCTACCCCTGTAGGGTAGTTTATTTTCTGGCCTCAGGTAGTTGCCTCATACATATGCTCATCTGTACTCTGCTACACTCTTAAGGGGGACCCCCTGCAGACTTGAAGTTCTTCCTCATTTCAACTCTCCCCTCTCTGGTATCTGTTCTGTCAACTACAGCCATCTTGGTCTCCCTTGGTGTTTAGCTCTATCTCAATTCAGTTTGCTGGGAAGTTTGCTGATTTCCACCTGGGTCTCCCTTTCCTATGGAAGTGACTGGACTCTCTTCCATAGCCTGGAAGCTCTCTCAAATAGGTAAGCAGGAGCAATCTCTCTGAGGTTCCTGGCCTTTAATGGCAGGGGTCCAGTGCCTTAAAAACCCTGACTTCATGTATTTTGTGTAGTTTTTTTGTTGTTGTCTGCTATGAGAAGTAAATCCAGGTCCTATTAGTCAATCTTGCTGCCAGCAGAACTTGGCTACACAGCTTCCAGAGTTTCCATGACAGTTGGCCATGAACATGGCCATCTTTACACATCTCAAAAAATTTTTCCTTTCAATTTTGTTTGGGAAAGTTTTTTTTAAATATTTATAAAACATACCCAGAATTAATAAAGGTTAGCCAGGACTGAGACTTTTGAGGAAGGAAGTAAACTGTGAATGATGTCAGATAAAGGACAATGTGACAACTGATGGGTCCCAGAGGCAGAAAGACCAAGATTGTGCCACGGGGAGTGGAAAGGGAAGAAAGAGAAGGGAGGAGGATGGGAAGGAAGGAAGAAAGGAAGAAAAGAAGGGGGGTGGAAGACATATAAAGTCCAAAGAACCAAGTTATCTATCTCTAGGGTTGCCAAACCCAAGAATTTAAAAGGAAGAATTATTAGCAATTGTGATTGGTTGAATACAGGTATCAGGAGGGCAAAGTTGAGAGGAAATTCTATGAGTGTTCAAAAAAATTGTTAAAAACAAAAAACATTTTATATTAGTGGCTCTCAGAGATCTCTGAGATCCTTTCAGAGGTCCACAAGGTCAAAACTACTTTGATAATGATTCAAAGATGGTACATGTCTTCTTCACATATATATATTCTCTTTCAAGTATACAGTAGGTTTTCCAGAAGCTACTTGATGTCTATCTCAAAGACTGAATGCAGAAGCAGATATGAGAATTCATGTGTTTTCTATTGAGCCGAATATTCAAGAGATTTCCAGAACAATGCAAAACAATGCTACTTTTCCAATTTTTTTTTGTTTTCAGAATATATTTTTGTAAAAGAAATGTTATTTGTGTTAATAGGTAATGATTTTATGTTTATTCCAAGATGATCAATAAAATTTTATTTTTTAATTTGTTTTAATTTCTAATAGTTTCTAATCAACAGAGTTCACCACATAAACTAACCTCTTTAAAGTTCTCAATAATTCTTCGGAGCATAAAAGGGTCCTTAGCCCACAAGTCTGAGAACCTCTGTTCTGCCTAAAGCTTTTGCAGCCTTACAGAGACCCCTGTGTACTTCATGGAAGTATCTTCCCAAGAACGAGGATGAAGGGCAGATCAAGAAGTCAGAGGGAGAATCAGCCCCAACACCAGCTGCTTCATCTTTTACCCAGACTGTGAAATGATAACTCACAGAACAGCAGCCTCTATAAGCGTCACCTGCCAGGAACTGGGTCTAAACTCATCCCTGAGATCTGAAATGCTCTTTTAGGTAGTATAAGTCTCAGCCCGAATTTCTCAAAGTGTTTGCAAAATCGCCAGCGCTGTTTCTAATCTACTTCATCGTAATGTTTCCACGCTTCATCTGATCCGTGCCTAATAACTGGTCATTTATGAAGGAAGGAAATGTGTTATCAAGCAACTATTTCATGTCTGACAGTCAGTTAGATGCTTCAACAGGACATCACATTTATGCTCACCACACTATGAACAGTGTCACTATCCCCTTGTTTTAGAGACAGAAACAAAGCTTAAGGAATTTGCCTAAGATTATCCAGTGAGTGGAATAACCTGTTGGAACTCAGCTCACTCTCCAAAGCTACTGGTCTTTGCCAGTCACACTGCAACCTTTCACTGCCCTGCCATTTATCATTGTTGTGGTATTGTTTGTAAAGTAAAAAACACCTTAAAACATAGGAAGTCTGCTTTCCACAACTAGAGGAGAAGAGCCCAGTGGTTGCAAGTGTAAACAGTGGACCTGGACTGCCGTAGCTTGGGTCCCAGCTCTATCACGTACTAGCTGTGTGGTGCTGAGCAAGTCACTAAACTTCTCTGTTTGCTTGATGGTAAAATAATGTTATTAACAGTATCTGCTTTATTGGGTTGTTGTGAGGACTGAATAATATGGAAAGAATACTTAAACATGGTCTAATACATAGTCAATAATAGAGATGACCATTATTTGCCATACATCAGTTAAATTTGGGTACCTTACTCGGGATCTCTGAACCTGTGAAATGGGGATAAAATACCTGCCTAGTTACACCAGAGAGTTATTGAGAAAATCACAGATAATGAATGTACCTGGCAGTATTTTTAACTGAGTGATATGCAAATAAGCAAACATTACAGAAGCTCTATATGGCAAAAAATCCTAATGTGATGTCATTTTGAATAGGGGGTTTTCTGGTAAAGAGTACATCAGCATTTCTGGCTGAAAGAGTATGTACTTGTCACCACCGCTGATAAATTCCTCATTCCAAAAACACTAACCAAAACCACATTTAAAAAGCCGGATATTTCTGCACAAACTGGCAAGGCTAAAGTAATCAAGTGTGAAATGTAAAAGAACTTGGTCCCTGCGATAGGACAGTGCATTTTGCCAATATCGTGACAACTATCAGGCACTGAAATCCAAACAGTCCTCAGAGATAATGAAGCACTTAAAACAAACAAAAGGTCAGTGTGAAACCAGAAGTTTCTCAACATTCCTTACGTAAACTCAGAAATTCAATTATTGCCATGCCAAAGTTGTTCTGTTTCTCTTCATTTTTCATTGTTAAAAAGCTCTACTAAAACTTGAATCATTTCCTGTCTTGACAACAGCAA
This sequence comes from Mellivora capensis, assembly GCA_004024625.1. Lineage (NCBI taxonomy): Eukaryota > Metazoa > Chordata > Mammalia > Carnivora > Mustelidae > Mellivora > Mellivora capensis. The sequence continues at coordinate 14,245 of PISX010002103.1, forward strand.
CATCTTTTTCCCATTCTTTCTCCACTACTTAACTCCAAATCGCTATTGCCAAAGAAATGCTCCATGCCAAAGAGGTAGCTGAAGCCCCTGGATGTCCCATGCACACGTGCACACACGAGAGTGCACACACAGCCGTACCCTATCTGAAGTCCACGTATCTTCTGGCTCACTGTCTCTATTACCTTGTGATCTTGTTCATAACCTTCTATGCCTCCTGCCGTGTAAGCCCCATGAGGGTAGGGTTTGGGTCTGTTTCTTTCACTGTTGTACTGCCATTGTCTAGAAGAAAGCCTGATGTAGTAGGTGCATTTTAAAGTATTTACTGAATGAATGAATGAATCACTTAACTCTGCACATTGAAGGCTCTTAGATGTTTGATTTCGGAATTTTTCATCCATTCCATTTAACAATATTTTACCTTCTTTGCCCCAACTCTTCCACAACTGGTCATAGTTCTCTTAACCATCTTTATTTCACCAGGAACTAGCCATGAATATGAATATGAATATAGGTCGTTATCACGAAAACAACTTATCTGTTCTAGGTCCTTCTAAGGGTAGGTGGGGAGCGGAGCCAGCCAATGGGACTTTACAATATGGGGACCTAGAGAAAAGTGTTTCTCACCCTCAACCATACAGCTGCCATATACAAGAAAGGACCCAGAAAAGGGATTTACATAAGAACTTAACCTGCTGTTCCAATTCATAGCTTGCATTTGGACTAACAAGTGGGCTGGAAAGAGAATTGATGTTCAAACCCTCCTCTTTCAAATGCAGACTGGATAGCCACTGGCCCTAGATACGGGAAGGGGGCCTCATGAATCAGAGAGATGACTGAGTCAGTGGGCCCCACTTCTGGATGTGCGCCCATGTCTCATACACATTCCAGAACCCTACTTCCTCAGCAGAATCTCACCACAGATGGTGCCTGGAAATCTGTATGACTAAAGAGCTACCAGTTGCTCCACAGATCAACACCTATTAACCAACAACACCCCCAAGGGCTCTTCCAACCTGTGATTATGAGAAAATAGATTTTCGGAAGGGGAACAGCACACCCTAGGGTATTTATTTCTAAGTCTAGTGGAAGTACTTTAGGGTGTCTCTTTGGGCAGGTGCTTCATTTAGTGGACAAAAGTCTGGGATACTAGAGGTTCTGCCATACCCAGGACAGTACTGTACAACAAAATGTCCTTCATCCTACAAAACTCTCAAATATCCCACCAGACCAGAATGTGAGTAAAACCTGAGCCTGGAGCCTAACTCCGTTTTCCACAGAATCACAGAGTAATTTTTGTGCCATTTTAAGATGTACTCAATTTTCTGGAGATGCAGCTACCACAAAAATTGAGGGGAGGTAGAACTTTATTTTTTCTGGAACTTTAAAAAAGATTTTACACCGCCGGAGAAAATCACATCATCAACGGCAAAGCCACTAATGACAGGTGAATCTCCAGAGAGACACAGACTGTTTTCATCTGTTTGTAGTTTGCAGCTGCCACATTACAGACATCTCTGGGTGTCCCTGCAAGCATCTGACAATTTCTTTGTGTCTTCCAGTTCAGTCATACCCATGTCTGTACATGTGGAATTGAATGTGGAATAACTTTCATTTCTCCTTCACATCATGGTTAGGTAATAGAGTTAAATTTTTTTTTAAGATTTTATTTATTTACTTTAGAGAGAGAGTGGGGGAGGGCAAGTCAGAGGGAGAAGGAGAGAGAGAAAAATCTCAAACAGACTCCGTGCTGAGTGTGGAGCCTGACACAGGACTCAATCCCACAACCCTGAGATCATGACCTGAGCCATAATCAAGAGCTGGACACCTAATTGATTGAGCCACCCAGCTGCCCCTATAGTTAAATTTTTTTTAAGATTTTATTTATTTGACAGAGATCAGAAGTAGGCAGAGAAGCAGGCAGAGAGAGAGGAGGAAGCAGGCTCCCCACTGAGCAGAGAACCCGATGTGGGGCTCGATCACAGGACCCTGGGATCATGACCTGAGCTGAAGGCAGAGGCTTTAACCCACTGACCCACCCAGGCACCCCTATAGTTAAATTTTTAATATCATGTGTTGGTAGGATATGTTATCAGTAAATTTCATTATAGAATAGTAGAGGGCATTTGTTAAAATATTTTTCAAGAAAAAGAGCATTAGGTCCATTGAAGTAAAGAACTACTGATCAAAACCATTTAATTCATCCCTCAAAACAAAGCTACTGGTTGGAGATGACATCACTACTGTCTTTTTTTTTTAAGATTTTATTTATTTATTTGACAGACAGAGATTACAAGTAGGCAAGAGAGGCAGGCAGGGAGAGAGAGGAGGAAGCAGACTCCCTGCAGAGCAGAGAGCCCGATGCGGGGCTCGATCCCAGGACCCCGGGATCATGACCTGAGCCGAAAGCAGAGGCTTTAACCCACTGAGCCACCCAGGCGCCCCATCACTACTGTCTTTGATTCTACTTTTTCACCATTAACTTCATCCCACTTGGTGCTCTATTCAATGATAAGTCTTCTAGGAAAATCATTTCAAATTCCAAGTTTGGCAACATCCAAAGCATCACAAAAGAGTTCTTTTATTCACAGGCAACCCTCTCACCCCTACCTGTGAGAGTCTCAGCCTTTCTTGTAAGCCTGCTTTGAAATATTACACTCAAGACCATGAGAAAGCCTCAACTCAACCAGACTGGCTGACACTCTGGAGCCATAAGTGCCACAGGGAGGCTGAAAGTTCTTAACATTTTGTCCTTCACCTTTTAAAACATCTCCCTTATTCTCATGTCTCACCTGTGTGCCCCCAAGTGGATATTGGCCGCTGAATGTGGCTTAATTCTGAGCTCACCTTTGTGACGGCCCTCAACCCTTGTCAGAAACTCTTCCCTTCACTTTCTTAGGAAGCCCTCAGTCCAAGAAACAATAAAAAGGTTACTGAGACTTATGACCAAGGGGGAAAAAAAAACACTGTCTGTGTCAAGCTAAATCTCAGCTCAGAATCATTCTCTCTCACAGAGACGATGAAGTTGCAAGAATAAATCCTCTACTGTGGTTTTCCCACCAAGTCACTCTGCAGGGAGAACACAGCACATGCTAAATGATCAGTGGGTTCTGGATAGTTGGGGAGTGGCTGAGAAAGAGGCTCCAGGAGATCTCCCAGCCATCAGCCTCGAGAGCCACTCTGCCATCTCCTGCATTACCCTTGTCAAATCTTTCCCTGGCTCAGTAGTGAGGCTAGCATCTGAGATAACCTCACTTAAAAACCTCCCCTCCCCCCTTCTGCCCTCTTCCCTCGTTTCCTCTCCCACAGTTTCTTCTATGTCCCCTTCTTTGCTCTCCATCCACCAAGAACAACCCACAGAAGACACTCTACTCATAGTTCTGTATTTTATTGGAATTGCACTAGTGTACATTATTTTCAACCATAACATTTTATGGTTGCATAAATGTAAAGCATGTATGTGAAATATCTCCCCTGGCCCTTTCATTTACCATTAATTGTGGTAAATGTGCTTTTGATGTAGTCATATTTACTTTCAGCTTGGAGTTCTGAGAATACTTCATTCCACAGAAGCTAAGGGTATTTATGAGAAAACTCAGCTTGCTTCTCAAAGCGGACTTCACAATGCTTTTCCCAACAAGATAAAAAATGCAACTTCAAATGTAATAAGGATAGTCTGACATTGGTACATCTGTGGTTAAATATATTTGACTGATGAAACTTTGACATTATATTATATCATTCTTTGAATCAACACACCTTGGACTGGTACACAATATCACCTTAAGGAAATAGACTAAATGTACTTGGGTATTTAACTCAAGGCTACATTCGATATTTCTGCACTCATATAGATGCTTTTGGGTTGGTGTCTACTCAGTGTATAGCATACCCTTATTTCTTGGGAAAGTAAACCAACTTCCCTGACCCCCCACTTCCAGTCCATAGGTGTGGGCATAGGGGGATACTCTTGGCCTTGGATGGCTGGGCCGAGAATACTCACTAGATCCAAAGCTGGAACGTTTACATGCTCTCTTTCAAGAATTTTGCATCAAGCCTGAAATATATAGAGCTAATTTCTATGTGTCATGGAAGGAGTCAAAACAAATGTTTTGTTCTTCATTAGACACCTTTGGGAGATGCAGGATGGCCACATTTTCCTCCATATGAACCAGAGAAGCAAAGAAAGCCAGTTTTCAGAGAAAGAGAAAAGTGAGAAGTAGGGACAAAAAAAATGAAAAGGGACTCCTTCCTCCCTTGACAGACGACCCCTCCCCCACCAGGGCTGGTTCGGCCCTTCAGGAAGCCAGACTGCTTCTCTGCCTTTGGGTTTCCAGAGGCACTTGTGAATGTTGACTAAATTTCTTCCTTTCTTCTTGAGAAAGTTTAACTCATTTCAACAAGCCAGTGGCTCTTGCTGGTGCCAGCTCCTGTTGTCTGTAATCAACATCTAGCTGACAGCCCTCATTCTTACCAGATTTTTTCGTAGATTCTTAGATTTGGTTGTTTTTGCAAGATTTGGCTCTCCTCTATTTCATGTCCACTCATTCATTCTCGTGTGTATGGGGTGGGGGTGGGGAGGGAGAGAGTGACGGAGAGAACAGGACTGCCAAGGGATAAGGTATTATTACTTACCGATAACACATTTTCTTTTTCCAGAAAAGACACACTGAGAAGCCAAAATATCATCAGAAGTGTTCTGAATGACCAAGGGTTCAGAAAGGAGGATTATTCTAGCATTTAATGGCTTCAGTTTGGGGGGCCTTCATCCTCACCCTGCACCAGGACCTCTCAAGGACTGACTAGCCCACAGCCTGGCTGGGCACTGCCCCATTTGTCTGGGAGTCCTTGTGTCTTTGCTCTGTGGGCAGGCTTGGCTTCTTTGAGCTGCACCCATATTTTCTTTTGCTCAATTGCAGGGTGGAGCATGGAAGCCAATCTATTGTATTAAGTTGCTCCAATCCCATTTATATTAATTCAGAGAGTGATACTATATACTGGTATTTATATTTCTTGAATACTTAAACAATATATATTTTTTCTGGGTCACCCTGTGCTTCTGCTGGGCCAGTGACTTCATACCTTTGAAGAAGAAGCATCCATTACCTTGGGAAGAGGAAGACAGAGGCTAGAACAAACAAGGTATTGCTCATTTTTGAACTCCAGAATAGAGTCTAAGGCCATGACCAGGCAATAGCCTAAGCTAAAATGTCATTCACTGTAAGATGTGTAATAGGAAAGAAAAAATATGATGCTAATTAACTATGACCTACCATCTATTGTAAAATGTATCTTAAAATGTGCTAAAAAAGTGTGCCAGGCTTTGTTGAGAGACCAAAGGGATTTATTTGGAACTCCACAAACTGGACTTCACACATTAAAAGTCAGGGAGATGGACTGAACCCATACACTGAAGACTAAGCAGGGCTAGACTAGGGCGGTGGAGATTTTCTACTACACAGCTGGGCAGGGAATGTCTGGAAGCTAATGGGAAGAGCCCACAGAAATAGAAAAAGGAGAAAACAAGAGCTCAGCTCCTCTAGTCACATCTGGAAGGGGGAGCAGAAACCTATGGTCAGAGGGCAGGTGGCCTCCTCCCTTTGAGGTAGTCTGGGCAGACAGCAATTCTCTCAGAGAAGGGGGGGCGCAGAGTGAGACTGGCTTCTGGCTAGGCAAGGAGGATCGCACAATGGACAAGTTGCCACCGGCAGAGCGGGAAGGGCCGCCAAGAGTTCCTGACACCAGGAGAATGGACGGAGTCCAGGGGCCTCACATCTCCAACAATGGCAAGGCTCAGAGTTATCAGCACTGGCTGGCTTCATGGCCCATACGGGGTGAGACCTGTCACACCCAATAGACACACAGTAGACAAAATGGAGCAGGGACCTAAGGACAGAACTGCCACCACTGACAAAGTGGAACGAGACATCCCACCAGGGCCAGACTGGGTTGGGCCTGTCCACAACGCCAGCATGGGAAGCAATCCTTATTGGTGTTAGAACGACTTAGGGAGAGGACCAGAAAAAGAGCAAGAGAGAGAAACCTTGAAAGACTATCTACCAAGACTTACTGAGATTGAAAATAAATTGTGACTGAGACAAGATTTGTATTTGGGTAAAAACCTTGACATGGACCCAACATGCTGGAACTCCTCTATTCTTACACGTAGTTATTCAATAAATAGTTATTTCACACAGACTACATAGCAGGCAGTGTTCTAGGTACTTGGGATATACCTGGAAACAAATCGGACAAAAACCCCACCCATGTGGAACTTACATTCTCTAGGGTGCAGACAATAGACAGTAAACAAATGAAGAAGGAAACTATAGTATATGAGAAAGTGAATGTGAAAAATGTGTCTGCCTTAGGAAGACTGAGCTTGAGAGCAAGACTGTGGTTAGCTACACTATATACATTTCCCATCTGAGCCCCTACACTTACTTATCTTATACCAGCATTGCCTCTGTCAGAATAACACTGAAGGACAGAAAAATGAACACGGGATAGACCTTCTCCTCAAGGAACTGACCGTCCAACTTGTGAGTTTCTATGGTGAGCTTCATGGGAAATATGAAGGAATTATGTCTTTTCTTCATGGAACAAATATTTACCAAGCACCCACTAAAATAGAGGCCAGGCACTGGGGACTCCCACAATGCACACATGCTCAACACATAAAACATTTACAACACATACACAACACACACATAATATAGACACACACAACACTCTCCAACACACATGAAAAACAGTCATACAACATACGATATACAGTCATACAACATACGATATACACACAACACACAAACACATTTATACAACATATACCCTAAAAACATACAACAAACACATTCACACACTCACATCACACACACATCGAAGTCTCTGTGCTGAAGTATTTTCTCATGAAGGACCACATGATGGAGATGAAGGTTGATTAGTCAAATAAACTGGTGAAATTTACTTATACTGAGGTGGTAACTGAAAGCTCTGAGACCTCAGGGGAAACTCCAATAGAGCTAATTCAGGACAAAGCCTTTTGTCCACCTGAGTTGCCAAAGGAGCCATTACAGAGTTCTCTGAAGGGATTTACGGCCATGAGAATGATTTCCAACTAAAATCCACGGGCACAGCTAAGAGTGAATGGTCTGCACTTACTATGTCATTCCCACTGACACTCCAAACTCTGTCCCTGCTGGACCGAGAAGGACATCTGGCACCAGCTGTACCTGACATATTCCTCAACACCTGGGGCTTAAATGAATGTTACAATTGCCTTGTGAGGTAGTGTCATCAGATTTCAGTTCCAGAAGTTAATCTGATGCCATTACGTTTGAAACAATAACTTGATAACTGCATACAATTTGTTTTCTAATTTTCGATAGACTAAAGGAAGTTCAAGGTGGTTTCCATGATAAATATTCCAACTTCACATGAGAGTACAAGGGGAAACTCTCCTTGGACAAAGGCATATTTTTGAAGCACTTTAAGGAGCTTATGTTGTAATTAGTTATTCTTGAGTTATTGAAAAGAAGATCCAAACTAAATTCAGCATGAAGTTAGGATAAACAGTTTTTACCATTATCCTCTGGCAAATGTTTTCTTTGCTTCCAGAGTTGTACTCTTATTTGGAGAAAAATGTATATATAGATATATGTATATATCTATATATACATTTTTTTTCTGTTCTTGCTATGCCAAGAGGACTGAGTTTGATGGAAAACCCCCAGGAAGTAGTAGCTTTGGCACTTTTTCAACGTCTTAATAAGTGAGGATAACCCTTGAAACTCAAGTGTTTGGAACAGAGTAAATGTTTTCTGCCTCTTAGTATCCTCCACCCACAAAGGCTATTTCCGAGAAGCCCCTGTTACACATCCTCAAGGGGCCATACACACTTGGACACACATTTAAACACACAATATGCTGCCTCAAGTGCCCAAAAGGCGAGACTCACCTACATAAACAAATAAGCAGAGAACATCCCAGAAGAAAGTTAGGATGGAGACTCAAAGACAGCTCTTTGAGTACAGAACTAACTGAAGAGAAATGTTGGCAGCTGTTTAACAGTCTGAGAAGTCAGAGGTAACTAACAGTAATATACGAAACCACTTGATTTTATGACATCAACAAGAGAGCCAAGCGAGAAACAACCGTACGTGGGGATGCCACAAACAGCATTGACCCACAGGTAAGAGAGGCCAAGATGCCTCCAGCTCTCCTCTTTCCGGATGCACTACATCAGCTTCAGGGCCCCCTCTGTCACCTTGCCAGGATGGCGAAAGCACAGGTGAAGTGATTATTGTGGTAGTTGCCCATGGTAGGTGCTTTGCATTGTTATTTTTGGTCCCCCAAAGATAAGTGGAGAAGGTGCTATGATTTCAAAGATAGAGTCAGGAGGTCTTCCTTTTCCAAAATTGGACATGTGGTTTGATGAGATATGGGACATCACTGTCCAATATTTAAAACCAAGATGTTAAAACTAAGAGTTTACAATATTTACTTTGTCATGTGTCTAAGATTCATATGGAAATAAGGATTATCTTTTTGAAGTGACTTTTCTCCCTTTCCTATTTATCACTAGAGTCTCTCAAACTGGGTCAAACATTTATTGCAATTGGATAACAAATTAACATGAGAACAATAAGAAGCAGAAATAATAAAATATAGATGTGCAAATTTTATCTAGAAAGATGTAGTCTGTGTAGTCATTGAGACAGTGTGGTATGGGCATAAAAACAGATACATAGATCAATGGAACAGAATGGAAAACCCAGACATGGACCCACAAGTTTATGGTCAACTAATCATCAACAAAGCAGGAAAGAATACCCAATGGAAAAAAGACAGTCTCTTCAACAAATGGTGTTGGAAAAACTGGACAGCTACATGCAAAAGAATGAAGCTGGGCCACTTTCGTATACCATACAAAAAATAAATTCAAAATGGATGAAAGACCTAAATATGAGCCAGGAAACCTTCAAAATCCTGGAGAAAAACATAGGCAGCAACCTCTTTGACCTCCACCATAACAACTTCTTACTAGACATATCTCAGGAGGCAAGAAAAACAAAAGTAAAAACAAAGTATTGGGACATCATCAAAATATAAAGCTTTTGCACAGCCAAGGAAACAATCAACAAAACCTTTCCAGCCTATGGAATGGGAGAAGATATTTGCAAATGACATAGATGATAAAGGGTTAGTATCCAAAATATATAAAGAACTTTTCAAACTCAACATCCAAAAAATAAATAATCCAGTTTAAAAATTGGCAGAAGACTTGAATAGACATTTTCCTAAAGAATATATGCAGATGGCCAACAGATACATGAGAAGATGCTCAACATCACTCATTATCAGGGAAATACAAATCAAAACTACAATGAGATACCAGCTCATACCTGTCAGAATGGCTAAAATCAGCAACACAGGAAACAGAAGGTATTAGTGAGGATACAGAGTAAGGGGAACCCTCTTACAATGTTGGTAGGCATGCAAACTGGTGTAGCCACTCTGGAAAACAGTATGGAAGTTGCTCAAAAAGTTAAAAATAGAGGCACTTTAAGATAGCAATTGTATTACCAGGTATTTACCCAAAGGATACAAAAATACAGATTTGAAGGGGCACGTGCACCCTGAGTTTTATAGCGGCATTATCAACAATAGCCAAACTATGGAGAGAGCCCAAATGTCTTATCTACTGATAAATATGAAAATATATATTTTTTTATTTTTATTTATTTATATTTATATATAGTGGAATATTACTTAGCCATAAGAAAAAATGAAATCTTGCCATTTGCAACGACATGGATGGAGCCAGAGAGTATAATGCTAATCAAAATAAGTCATGCAAAGACAAATATCATATGATTTCACTCAGATGTGGAATTAAAGAAACAAAATAGATGAACATATGGGAAAGAAGAAAAAAGGAGAGAGAGAAGCAAACCTAAGAGCCTCTTGTTTCAGAACAACCTGAGGGTTGCTGAAGGGAGGTGGGTGAGGGGATGAGCTAAATGGGTGATGGTATCAAGGAGGACACTTGTTATGATGAGCAGGGGGTGTTATAGGTAAGTGATGAATCACTAAATTCTGCCCCTGAAAGCAATATCACACCATATGTTAACTGACTAGAATTTAAATTAAAATTTGAAGTAAAAAAAAAATAGAAAAATGTAGCCTGGTCATAAACACACTAGGATCAAACAGAAATGTCTGCTAACGTGATTTTCTGATTTCCCTTGTTCCTTTTAATGGGAGAAAGGGAGGAAAAAAAGCAAATTCAAAAGGTTTTCGGGACAATGACCATCCTCTTTATTTTATTTTTAATTTTTTTTATATCCTCCAACATGTACAACAATGCAAAGCACTCAGTAATGCTTTTTTGACACCTTAAAGTCAAACTTAGACAAAGTGATCTCAGCTATAGGGAGAGTGATGTCTACCCCCCTTCTAGGCTGATGAACTAACAGCACTTACAGACTTTCTTGTAAATAAAATTCCCAAAATATACTGAAGAGTATTTGGATGCAATAAAATTAATCCAGAAACATCATTTGCAGAAGTGTATTGGTCATTTATTTCAAAATCTAGCTTACCTTTACATTTTATTTTTGTATTTTGAAAAGAAGAGGAAGAAAAAAAAGCAGTTGCCATATATACTTAACAATTAATTGTGCCCCCAATTTGTTACATAAATACCATGCTACCTTCAAGCCTCTTAACGGCCATACCTAATCTTATTTTTTCACTGCTGAGGAACTAAATATTTATTGATTAGTGTAGAAGTTAGTGTAGAAGTTCAGATTTGTATTTCCACAAATGACAAAGAGCGTAAAGTCTATCCCTTCAAAAACAAGGTGTCATTTGATGGAATTCTAATATTAAAATTTTAGAGATAGACCCTTATTGTTTATGACTTCACAAACTGTGGCTTATACTTTCAAAGTTGGGACAAATCACGGAAATCGTCTACCCCATCACCTCCATGATTCATATGCCCCTATTCTTTCTCTCATCCACTAGATGGGTTTTTCCAAGAAGCAATACGCCTGGAAGAATCTCTAGGGAAACATACCTAATCTTTTTACATTCAGAACTTCACTGTCACTGCTTTAGACAAGTTCATGTGGGTAGAGGAGGGGTGTGGAAAGGGGGAAGTTCTTAAATTTCTTCCGCAGGAGGAACAAAGGAGGCAGTAGAAATTAGAGAAAAGGAGATTAAAGTTTGAACCACCTGAATGCAATACACCCACTTGTCAATGTATAAATGGCCTGTGTAACCTATGTGGGCTTCTTTCTCACATCCTCAAACGGATGGTTAAACCAAAACACCCTTTTCTTCCAAACAATCCAGGCTCGCCTAGTAAGCAAGCTGCTACTTGCCCTTTGCTTCAACGTTGGCAGTCAAAGCCTGCCATGCTGGGTCCCCCACTGACCCTGGGGCAAAGCCAGATCACTGGGTTTCAGGTCCCAAAGACACCTTGCTCTCCCCAGACTCTCTTTGCGGACATTTGCCTCCTTGCCAGCTTCCCCAGAGGCTGCTTCTTTCCCTCCCCCGAAAATGTCACCCTTCTTCCTCCAGCTCAAGAGCTCCTTCCCACCCTTCCAAGTCCTTCCCAAATACTGTGCATTCCTTCCACAGGAGCCTTCTAGGGTTTCCCCACCCTCCAACCAGGGGATATGGGGGACTCTCTCCCGCTCCCTGGAACCCTTGGCTTCACCTCCCTGCCTCTGAAACTGGCAACCCCCAATTTCATTTTACAGGAGCTCTTCACTCCCCTAATACTCAAATGCTTAAAGATAGGCTCTTTCTCTGACTGTAACTTGAACTGAGTAGACATTTACATCTTTGTTAAATAAATGACAGTGGCTACAGTTACACGACTAAGGCCCACCATGTCTTAGAAAATTCAAACCACATGGGTGGGACAGAGAGAGGCTTTGATAACTTCTGCGGACAAGGTATTCTGGGAAAAGGACCTAAATTCCCCCAGCAGGTAGAATTTGGCAATCACTCTGGACAGCCTTGTTCTAGCCAGCTTCTTGTTTACTCAGTAATTTACTGAGTTTATAGCTGTCTCCTTCCCAGGTCAGTGGTTCCCAACCCACGTTATACCAGTTGCATGGTAACAACCACCCGGTGAGTTTTTTAAAATCCCTATGCTGAGACCCAGATCAATCACATCAGAACCTTCCATGGTGGGGCCATCAATAATTGTTTTAAATCTCCCCAGGTGATTCCAACATGCAGCCAGGATTGATGACCACTGGTAACCCTATGCAGCAGACCTTTATTCAATTTGACAAAACTGTGTGGTTCACTAACACAGCAAAACCCATTTTCTACAGGGCCCCAGCAGACTGTGGCCAGGCAAAGGAAGAGAGAGTTCAACCTCAGGAACACACAACAGGTTTCCCTAAAACAATAATTTATAATTTGGACATCAGTTCCAGACTCAGGGAAGTACCCGTCTCCGCCACCCCGTCTCCTCTTCCCCTCACCCCCCGGGGCATTTTTCACTTTCCTATGCACATAGTTTCTGTATACTTGTCACATTATCTTACCAGCATTCTAAGCAATTTCAATGCGGAAAAAAGAAGTTTAGAACTCTGATCTCGCAGTTAAATAAACCTCAGAATTTGAGGTTAATGATAAACTCGAGCATGGTGAGTGATGTTGGGTGTAATTTCCCACATTATTACAATAGCAAAACTGTAACCTCCCTTTCTCCTTGTGAGTCAGCTCAGGAACCCACTGTATTAATCTAGAGAAATGTTTCATCCTTGGGGAAAATGTATTCAAAAGAGGTAATCATGGCAAGTTCACACTAGATTTTTTAAATCAATGAAATCTAAGCACACACTCTATCACCACTGATTATAACCATGTATTTTCCTTCTGGGAAAGAAATCCCATGAATCTTTGCATTCCCAGCTACATTATACATATATGTAAATCAATGTAACTGTGTAATACATATGTATATCAATATAACACTGTGTAAGTTTTGGGTGTACAAGGTGTTAATCTGATACATTTATATATTGCGAAATGATTAGCCTGAGCTAACACCTTCAACACAACACATAATTACCACTTCTTTTTTGTGGTGAGAACATTTAAGATCCACTCTTTTGACAACTGTCAAATATGTAATACGATATATTAGCGATAATCACCATGCTCTACCTTAGATCCCGAAAATTGCCAATCTCATAACCGGAAGTTTTTATTCTTTGATCAAAATTCCTCCACATCCCTCGAATTTCCCCTCAGCCCCTGATAACCCGCTCGGCTCTGTTGCTCTGAGTTCAGCTTTTTTAGACTTCACATATACGCAGTATCATACAGTATTTGTATTTCTCTGTCTGGCTTATTTCACTTAACCTAATGCCCTAAAGCTTCATCCATTCATTGTATATGGCAGGATTTCTTTCGTTCTCATGGCTGAATCATATCCCATTGCATATATATGCCACATCTTTTTTATCCACTCACCTGTGGACAAATATTGAGGTCGTGTCCATACCTCGTCTATTGTGAATACTGCTGCATTAAACATGCAGTGAAGATATGGCCTCAAGATCCTGTTTTAATTTCCTTTGGATACGCACCCAGAAGTGAGACTGCTGGATAATTTGGTAGTTCTACTTTTAATTTTTTTGAGGAACCTCTGTACACTTTCGGTAGTAACTATACCAATTTACATTCCCACCAACAGTGCATACAGCTTCCCTTTTTCTACAATCTTGTCAACACCTGTTATCAGTTACCTTTTTGATATACAGATGATTCTTTAATGGAGAGATGATACAATTTGTGAAATCACGTTTCTCCCATCTACTTCAGGCAGCATCTGTTGAATCGTTCCAGAGAAATAGTTATCAAGTTTTGTACCTTGCTATTATATATATTTCATTTGTATTGATTTTAGTTTAAATATTATCTACTGACCATTTCAGAGGGTAGAAAATAACCCGCACACATAATATTTTTTTTTTTAAATATAGCTTACAGATAGCATGAGCCAGTTTGGATGATAAATTCTCATCAGAGGTAGAAGGAGGGAGGCTTCTTGTGAACAAACTCTGAAAAAGGTCAACACTCATGAAAACATAACTACTTCATCTACATCAGAAAAAGAGCAATTCCATACACTCATGTTTCCCTTCTTCATCATTTCCGCACAATGCAATACAAAGAAGTTTGGGAGCCCAACAGACACAGGTTCATAACCTGATTCTATTAATCAGCTACTACCATCTTGAGAAACCACCTGCTGTCTCTGGGTCTCTGTCTCCCTCGGCCCAAATCTGTATAAGAAACACAGGTAACATCATGGGCAGCAATCGTGGGCAGGAGACAGATCAGGGCGGGGAGTGGGGGCAGGGAGGAAACAGGGTGCTCATTGTTGGTACTCCCAAGATGGATCCACTGCTAGTCAGCCTACAGCAAAGAGATCAAGAGACCAGAAAATGAAGTTACAGATAATAAAAGATCTATGAAAAGTTACCCCAGGATTTCCAGTCAAGTGCTACCCCCTCACTAACTCTGAGAATAGAATTAGGGAAACCACATCAGTCTGGGGGGGAGGTACACTCATGGCTTTGGAATGTGTTGGTTTTGTGGTCCATGTTGAAATATGCTATTGGCAAAGATGACTGAGTGGCTACAGTCATCAAAAGCCAAGATGGAACTCATTGTTAGCCAAGAAGGGACACATTGTCAAGAGGTTCAGCCTCTTTAGAAACAAGACGGGATAGGGGGCACCTGGGTGGCTCCGTGGGTTAGAAACAAGACAGGATAATTTATAAGCACATTCACATCCCATAATTTCCCCCTCAAACTATAAAAAGAGGCAGACATCCACAAAAGACACAAACATGCCATCACCTAGTTATAGAGCAATATCATTCATTCATTGGCTCATTCGTTCGTTCATTCATTCATTCATTCATTCCAGGAATGCCTGACAGCTTCAGACATCAAAATTGCTAAAATCCTTCCTGAAATTTTAGTCTTTAAAGCAAACCATGCCATTGTTTTGGACCAACTGAGCACAAATGTAAGAAAACCAAAAGCCTAACGATCTAGAAATCCTAAAATATTTCGGTCATGATAAACATAAGTACATTTCAATTTTTACAAATATGTCTCTGGACTTTTTTCTTTCTTTTTTGTAAAAACTCCTTTTGCTGCCTTTCTTACCCATCATTCTCACTTAATAATCCGCTACCCTACCTTGCTTTCGATTGGACAATTCTGCCTGGGTTGAGTACCTAAAATTCACCTGAGGAGTCCTTTCATATCAGAAGCAAACCTGCCATCTTTTCCCTGGACCAGGAGAAGTTTCCTGAGCTTGAGTTAAGAAGCTGAACTCACATTCTTCCTGTTTCCTACTTCCATGTTCCTATGTCCACAGAAACCTGCATCCCTTCATGCCTTTTCTGCGGGCCAAGAGATCCTGGAATCTTCATTCCAGATCTCTCTCTCTCTCTCTCTCTCACACACACACACACACACACACACACACACATAAATCCCCACTCTTCTCTGGCCACAAATGACTGGTTGTGCCATGGAGATGAACCTGAGTGCCCACACAATCATTAATACTCTGTCCTGGTTCCCTGTGTTTCTTCACAAGATGGAAGCACTTCTTGGTTTCTAGCCTTACCATTGGGCTACTGAGGCTGTGGTCCATCCACACCCCTTCCGAAGGGCCTTCCCAGCACTGCAGACTCATAAGCAAAGCATCTCCATCAGAATGGAACCAGAGGGACCACAGCGAAAGAGGATACACAGTGGAGAGAAACCCTCTCCCCAGGGCCTGCCCCAGAGAATAAAACTTAGGAATTTGCTCCATTCTGGAGCGCAGATAGCCATGACTTCAGTACTCAGAGGACAGTCCCACTCTGCCCCTGGCCCACTCAGTGGTCTTGAGGAAAGCTCTCAATTATTCATCTCTAAAGGTTTAATGATAACCCTACCTGCACCTCCAGGGAAGGATGTGGGAGAAGCTCCAGTGCCCAGAGGGCTCCCCAGCACCAAGCAGACGCTCAGGACACTCAAGTGGCCCACAATGCAAGGCCATAATTCTCATCTAGAATCCAGAAGTGACTGGGCCCTTTTGCTATTTCTTTCCTGCCTTCCTTTTGGTTGCTGACATTTGACTCAGTCTCAAAATTAGACTGTAAGCTGCTGCTCATTTTCTAAATCTTTCTATTTTCCCTCCCACCTCCTCTTCCTCTTCCTCTCAGGGGCACTGAGCACAAGGCTTAGCCTAGCCTGGACATGCAATAACGACTTGTCAAAATGATCGGTTAATTTAGTAAGATGTGAGATAATGAAGGAGAAAGGCCTTGGTAAACTGAGTTTTATCTCTGGGAGAGGTAGAATGTGTATTAGTGGTACATCTCTATGGCCATGTTTAGACTAGTTTTTGTCACTTGTCACACACACAGGAATTTAGGGCTGGACAAAGAGTGAAGTATAGGCTGGCACCAGCCCTCTACCAGATGTCACCCATGTCACTATCTCTTGTGCCAAATACAATGACTTCTCCCTGTAACATTCATCATCCAGGTAAGCATTTATGGTCTACGTGGGTAAGATTTTACAGACTCTGCCACCATCTTTCCAGCCCAAGACTGAAGACTACCTGAAATTCAGAATAAATTCCAGCATCTTGACAGTGGCCCCAAATGCCACAGTGATCTGCTCCCTGCCCCTGTCTCCAAGCTCACCTCTAACCCCCTTCCCGCACACCTGACCAGCTCTGTACATACCTTCTTTTGCTCCTCCAACAGGGCTCTACACTGCTCTTCTCTCTGCCCTCCACCTGTGTGCCTCAGAACGCCTGCTCTTCTACCAGACTCCTACCACCTTAGCGGCAGATCAGTAACCATCTTAGCACCACCCTGTCTCTTTCATGGTGCTAATTGCAACAGTGTAACACACACTACTGCCCAGATGTTTGTGTGGCCTTTGCAGGCAACAACCAGACCACCCTCACCCACTATGGCATCCCATGGCTAGGCACCCAACAGGGCTTCAAAAAACAATCATTGGGTGAACCAAAAGTTATGATCACAAACAGTTTTTAAAACAATCCCAATACTGCTACACACCTATTAGAATGGCCAAAATCCAGAACATTGACAACACCAAATGTTGGTAAGGATATGGAGCCACAGGCACTCTCATTCATCACTGGTAGGAATGCAGCATGGCACAACCACTTTGGAAGACAGTTGGTTTCTTGCAAAACTAAAAACAGACCTACCACACAATCCAGAAATTGTGCCCCTTGGTATTTACATAAAAGAGTTGAAAACTTACATCCACACAAGAACCTAAACATAACTATTTATAGGGACTTATTCATAATTGCCCAAACTTGGAAGCAACCAACATATTATTGAGTAGATTCATGGATAAATAAACCGTGTACATCCGGATGGTGGAATATTATTTAGTACTAAAAAGAAATGAACCATCAAGCCATGAAGAGACATGGAGGAGAAACTTAAATGCATTCTACAAAATAAAAGAAGCCAGTCTGAAAAGACTATACACTGCTTGATTCCAACTATATGGCATTCTGGGTAAGACAAAACTATGAAGACAGTAAAAAGATCAGTAGTTGCCAGGGTTTTCAGCTAGGAGTGGGAAGAATGAATAGGTACAGCACAGAGGACATTTAGGGCAATAAAATACTCTGTATGATACCATAATGATGTATGCATGTTATTACATACTTGTCCAAGAGAGAACCCTACTATCAACCATGGACTTTGGGTGATAAGGATGTGTCAGTATTGGTCCATCAACTGTAACTAATGTTGGGAAGCATATTGATAATGGGGGGAAGAACCTATATGGGAAATCTCTATACCTTCCCCTTTCTGCTGTGAACCTAAAACTGCTGTCAAAAAATAAAGGCTAAATAAAGAAACCTCCATCATGAAATGAGATATGAAGATTTTAAAAGCACACCGAGTTAACCTCTTTCCACAAAAGACCACAAAAGTCAAATAAGAACCAGTTGGCTAGCATACTATGTTGACAAGAGCATGGGAAAACATGCTCTCGAACATTCCCAGAAGTATTATCTATTTTAACCAGGTGGGAGGTGGATGGGCAGTTTTGAAATACATATCAAAATCACAAATGCCCAAGTCTTTGACCTGCAATTCCACTTCTAGGAATTGAGTCAATAAACACGTTTCTGTGCACTTCTGCAAAATGACACAGGTGAGGTTGTTATTCATTGCAACACTGGTTGTTATAGCAAAAGATTGCAAACAACTTAAAAGTCAACTGAAAGGTTAAAAATGCACCTTGTTAGATGCAGATATGGAACGGGGTGCAGAAGAGTATAAACCACTAGTGTGTGTGATGGCTTATTTTATGTGTCTATTTGACTGAGTCCAAAGAGCTGGTATGTGTCTATGAAGGGATTTCTGGAAGAAACAGGCCTTTGAGCTGAGTAAAGCAGGCATCATCCAATCCCTTGAAGGTTGAAATAGAACAAAGAGGCAGAGAAAGGTTCAATTCACTCTTCATGACTACTTGAGCGGAGACATGTATTTTCTCTTTGTGTTCCTGGTTCTCATGCCTTCAGATCTGGATTAGAATCCACACCTTTAGCTCTACAGCTCCCAGGCCCTGGAACTGGGCCACCTCCTTTCCTGGGTCTACAGCTTGTAGACAACAGACAATGGGACTTCTCAGCCCCCATATCCATGTGAGCCAATATTTTATAATCTCTTCTCTCTCTCTCTCTCTCAAAATAGCCCAATGATATGCCCAATTTTACATATAAAACCAATAGGAGATTGATGTATCTATTTCCTGTTGGTCCTATTTCTCTGGAGAACCCAAATACAGGGTAGAAAGGGTAGAAAAAATTATTAACAGTCACTCAGCTACTTGTTAGTGAGAAAGAGATGTCTACTGGCTGGGAAAGAGATGTCTGAGAAGAAGGGAGAGGAAAGACTTCACTGAATAGCCTTTTACATGTTATTTGTTGATAAAATAATTTTTTTAAAGTAAGCTCCATGCCCAGTGTGGAGCCCAACATAGGGCTTGAACTTACCACCCTGAGATCAAGACGTGAGCTGAGATCAAGAGTCAGATGCTTAACCAACTGAGCCACCCAGGCGCCCCTTGTGGAAAAATATTTTTAACTTCCAAAATCTTACTGAAAAGTTTAATAGAAAATTGTGTAAAATACTATTTTAAATTATATTCTCATACTCATCTTCTAATTGGAACAACTAAACAAAGAGAAGATAGGTAAGCTTCCCAGGTGAAAATGGAGCCAGCCCCCTCTTCTAAGCTAGAACTTGCCTTACTCTGTCCCATCTTCCTTGGAGACACTCTTTGTACAATCTTGGTGTAGAATTGGGGGCTCAGTGGTTGAAACCCATAAGGAAAGTGTCCCTGCATATTGAATACTCAATGTGTCTGGGATGAGGTGATAAATTGGATGATCCTGCCAGGGAATTGGCCTGAAAATCAACTTCAGGTACCGTTTCATAATGGCCCACATAGATTCAGAGAGACCAAGGCAGAGCACCCCCACCTCCCCACAATTCCCAAGTGAGGGGCTGCATTGACTGAGTTTCTAGGCGTAGCACCTCCAAATATAGAACTGGACTCAGCACTTTTGGATGAAGAACCAAGCACATCAGCACGCAACCGTCCAGACTAGTGCAGCACATAGGCTAGGAAGTTTAATACACTTAATACAGATTGATGGGCATCGCTAATCCCTAGCTCATCTCATCACCTCTTGGCCACTTACTGAGCTTCTCAGAGTCTCAGTTGGTTTTGTCCTTGAGCAGGTATAATGATACCAGTCTTGTAAGATTGTGAACTGATTAGACATAAGAACTTAGATCAGCACGTGTTCCTTGGTGGGAACTCAATGAATGGTGACTATATAATCAAGTGAACAGCACAAACATCATCAGTGGTCCCAAACCTATGTGCCATTGTCTCTAGAGTTCACTCAAGCCTACCCTCACCAACCTGTGGACTCTAAGTAAGACTACGTGGTGAATCCCAGCTGTGCACCAACTACTGGTGTGACTTTGGGCACATCACTTCTCTGCACTTCAGTTTCTTAATCTACAAAATAAGATCATAACAATGACTACCTTGCACATGAGGCACTTAGAACCACATCTCTCATATAGTCAAGTGCTCTATTAAGTATTAGCCATCATTATTATTTATTCGGCACCAAGTTCACACCGTTGCTAAGCATCAGTTTGGTTCTGATTTAACGGCAGAGCACTGAGCTGGGGGTCAGAGTGAAATGCTGTAACACATATCATATTCATACCAAGTCCATGAGACTTAAACTCACAAGTCTATGATCTCCATTTTCCTGGTTCTACCCTTGGCTTGTATTCATTTGCTTAATATCCATTAAGAGCTTTAAAGGTTCACTCAATAAAAATGGAAACCAACCCAAATGAAATTAAATAAAATCATCAACCTGCCACAGAAAATCTCCATTTTCAAAATCTTCTGTGATTCCTTTTTAATAAATTCCTTTTCATGAAGAATTAGGTAACAATGTTCTCAGCTCCCTTCTGTAGACTCGTTCAAGAAACATTCATTGAGCCCCCCCTCGGTATCAGACCTGGACGGGGCCCTAGAGAGAGTAACATAAATAAAACAAGTCCCACCTTTGAGAAGGGGAACTGAGCAAAGCAAGTGGTCAACGACAATGCAATAAAGAAGAACGGTGTGTTGTCCTGCACACAAGTGAGATAAGTAAGCAACAAAATAGAAACCATCTTCAATCTAAAATATCTCCATGTACTGCTAGAACATACCGAATACTAGGGCTGACTCCAAGAACCAAGAAATATGTTGCAACACACACACACAGTTTCTAAGTCTAGAATTAGAACACATTGTCAAAATTTCAGCATGCAGTTCTCCAAACACGACATACTTTATAAGGTGAGAATATAAATAAACTTCATAAGAACAAGCCATCATAATTGTACCATTTTATATTTTTCACTTTTTTTCCATTCAAAGAACGTTCCTCTGTCTCATCTCTGTTCCCAGTACAATCATGTAGTGGGGATGAAACGTCAATTCTTATCTTCAAATTTTATAGACAAAAAGGAAAAAATTCATAAAGACTGAGTTTTGCCCTGGTTGTTCAAATGGTAGAAAGAGCAAAAGCATCTGATTCCCCACCCTCTCAGCAGGCCTGCTGAGCGACATCAAATGAGGTCAAAGTCCCCAGAAATTAGGTTGGCATAAGTTACTGTAAGAAATGATTGCTTTGATGTGCACAACCAAAAAAGACAAGAATCTGAACCCAAAGGGAGCAGAATAGGAAGTGGAAAAGTTCTACAAAGTGTTCCCTTAAAGCAAATCAAGACAACAAAATAGCCTTTGCCAGTTATCAGATTAGCACATTTATTTAAAAAAAAAAAAGTCAAAACCCAGTGTTGGTGAAAGTGTGGTAAAGTGGTATTCATGCAGTCCTGGAGGGAGTGTAAATTTTTTTTTAATATTTTATTTATTTATTTGACAGAGAGAGATCACAAGTAGGCAGAGAGGCTGGCAGAGAGAGAAGAAGGGAAGCAGGCTCCCTGCCGAGCAGAGAGCCCGATGTAGGGCTCGATCCCAGGACCCCAGGATCATGACCTGAGCCAAAGGCAGAGGTTTTAACCCACTGAGCCACCCAGGCGCCCCAGGAGTGTAAATTAATAGCACTTTCCTAGATTAAGTTTAGTGGCAGGGATCAAGAGCTTCAAAAATGCTCATGCCCTTTGGCCCTATTCCCTCTGGGAATCTAGTCCAAGGAAATAATTAAGAAGAGACACAACGTTTTCATTTTAAGTATGTTAGTTCTGTAATGTTGATAATAGAAAACAAAAAAATATCTACCAACATGACTTAATAAATTATCTGTATAATGTGATCAAACAACTTCTGTAGAAAGAAATTGGCTTTTCTCTCACCATGATAGGTTTTTATCTTCCATCTTATTTATTGATCTATATGTCCTTTATTTTATTTCTGACAGTGAGGATATGTTAATCCTGTCAGTTTCACAAGGGATGTTTTGGAAGTGAATTTCACCCATTCCTCCAGCATGTCCGGCAAGGTTTTCTCCTAAGTAAGCAAGCAGGCATGTGCCCAGAAGGTGTTAGGGGAAAGATTAGCAGCCATCTGCTGACTTGAGAAAGGCAATAAGCGTCTCTTTAAATTCATCACCAGAATTAAGAAGATTAAATTCATGTCAAGAAGTGCTCCCTGCTCCTTGTGGGCAGCCTTATCTAGTTCCTTTCCCCAAGAGATCCACACATCCACATGTGCTCATCCCCAGAGAGCACAACCCTTCCCTTGGCTGGTGGTCCCCAGAAGCCCATAGGTGAATAGCGGGATTCACTGACCAGCTGCACCATCTGAAAACATCCTTCCCTAACTCAGCTCCCCGCCCCCTCTTCACCACAGCGTCAATGAGTATTTTGCACAAAAGTAAGGAGTTGTCACTTGAATCGAATTGAATTGAACAGTAAAGCTCATTTTGCTTTCCTTTTTGTGTTCTCATTTCCTATCTTTCATCTTCCAGATTCTCTCCCATTTTCTTGTTCTTTCCCACAGAAACGCTACTGATAGGATTATGGAGGTCAAGCATGTCCAATAAAGAAATTGGACAATCGTCTCTTCCGAGTTCTCCTTACAGTTCTGGGAGTAATATTTGTAAAGCCTCAGGAAAAAAAATGCTGTGCTTTTAAAATGACATTTTAAGCCTTCACTGAAGAAGCACATACAAGCCTTGCTAGTCCAACATGTTATATCTTTAAATGCAACCAATGCGTGTCTGTTCATATAGTAAGGCAATGCCTTCGGCCAAATATCTGGCCAGATTGCGCCCCTCTCAAACTGACAAAGCTTAATGCAAATGGATCAATTTGCATTCTAACATTCTAATTCAAACATCAGCAACATTTTTAAAAGATTCTTATTTATAATACCTTTCACTTAAACCTCACGATTTACCAAACGTCATGCCACTATTTATGGCTCATAAGTAGTATATAGTTATAAAATATATTTCCCATATCTTTCACAGTTAATCTTCCATAGAGTAAAACATACATTATCATAGTCGATCTTTTAATATGACTCCCAGACACATCTTAAGGTTAAATATGCCTACAGAGCCACATAATTCCAAGAAATTCTTAAAATCCTGTTTTCAACAAACAGCATAACATGATCAGTTTTATCAACGTCCGTTTGTCCCTCCTAAATCTTTCATCAGTGTAGAAGTAAGCAAAAAGAAAATGAGGAGGAAATAGGGGAACAAAAACCAGAAGTGCAATTAATCATCTTACCATCTCCGTTCTTCATCTTGGGGACATTTGGAGATGGCTGGCCTCACAAGAGGGGGTGACTTGGAGTTAGGTAAGCCCACAGCAGTTTCTTCCCCCAAATAAGTCAGCTGAGTTGATGATGGTTCTTAAAAGCAAAAGTGCATTCTGAAGACAGCCCTGGAAAGACTTCCTAATTCCTCTTTTCTTTTTCCAAAGAGCTTTGGATCTGGTCCACGCAGCACGAGAGTGTCCCTCACGTCTTGTGAGGCGACCCAGTTTTGCCGCAGCTGAAAGGAGACTCTGAGTGACGTGTGTGTCGGAGCCTATGGGGGCTTTAATCCTCAGCAGTGACACATGCGGGGGAGCTATGAACAGGAAACTCAGAGCTGGGCAGACAGCCAGAATCATTCCGAAAACGTGCCAAACCCTTACGAAATACCAACACACTTTACCGCACACTCGCATAGAATGCTTCACAATCCTGTGTCTCTCTCCCCATGTGACTTTGTGTTAGACCTAGACAAGGCTTACCAGCATGTCCAACCCAGCAGGGGTCCCATCAGCTGATGGGTCAAGGCCAGGACTGGGGACTCATACCCTCTCTCTTGGCTGCCAGCCTCCCGATCCTTCTTGTGAGGATAGCCACAGGCGAGAGCTTGGAGGACCTTTCAGTTCCTTTTATCTTTCAGCCCCGGGGCCCCTTCATGATATGCCTGTTCACCTGCCACAGGCCCTGGGAACACAGCAAGGCTCTCTTGTCAGTATCCTGGAAGTGGGAGACCCATTGATCACCCCTGGGCTTGGGGTGATGATCGGACAGTGGCAGGCAGGAGGGGAGGGGAGGGCTGTAGCCAGAGCCTCTGGCTTCCACCAGAGGCAGCCAAGTTCATCCAGGAGAGATGGTACTGGCCTACTGCCTCTTTTCTCTCTTTCCTTTGGCCCCTCCTATGCCCCACAACTAATTCGTGTTCTCCGCAGGACATGGGGTCCAGGTTTTCACAGGGCAGCTCAAAAATCTGCAGCATGAGCAAACCTTCCATATTGGCCTTTAGGTTCCTCCATAAGCCTTGTTCCCACTGCCCTTTGCAAGAACCCCTTGGGCTGTGCCCATCTGGAGAGCCACCCACTGACTTGAGAAGACGCTGTTCAAACTTGTGTTTGCGTGTGCTCTGTAGCCACTGCCCTCCCACTCCCTCTCCTTCTTCTCTTGAATGTGACAGCACCTGCACGTGCATTTCCCCCTTCTCATTGCCCCACTCCCCATATTTCTGACCTTTACCACTGTTCACGGAAGCTTCTCCCCCTCCAGCTGCATCCTGGGATGATCGTTTCCCCCCCACTCCCAGGTCTTGCCTCTGTGGTAACAACAGACAGCAAGAGGGGCCACTTGTTATGTGTCAGACATTTTTCTAGCACATTTAAATTTTTTAGACCCATTTTAGAAAACATGTAGAAAAAAATCAACATCTTCCTCAAGGTCCCTTCCCCACACAGGGTGGAGCCCTGATGAGCCCATTAGGTATTGCTCTTCACATCTTACCTGGAATCAGTGCTGTTTGTTTGGGAACGTGTGTACTCAGGGACAAGGCGGTTTCCTCACGCGGTGGTGGTATCCTTTCCAGAGGGTGTCCCGGAATGCCTTCCCATTCTGGGTAATTGCCAAACAGCCATGATTAATTGGTAGATTAATGAAATTTAATTGAGAGACCAAATGTTCTACTTTAGCCGTGGGCAGGGATTTTAACAACATAAAGAATAAGCAGAATGGTCTTGAGGCTTAAAACAACATTCCTGCAGTAGTTTGCTAATATTTTTAAAACCTATCTAAAATGTGAGCAAGGGGCACCTGGGTGGCTCAGTGAGTTAAGCCTCTGCCTTTGGCTCAGGTCATGATCCCAGAGTCTTGAGATCGAGCCCCACATCCGGCTCTCTGCTCTGCGGGGAGCCCGCTTCCTCCTCTCTCTCTCTCTCTGCCTGCCTCTCTGCCTACTTGTGATCTCTGTCTGTCAAATAAATAAATAAATAAATAAAAACAAAATGTGAGCAAGCAGATTTAGACCATCTGGTAAATCAACAGATTGTTAAAGACATAACCCCAGTGAGAAAGCTGAGAAGACCCTCGAAGGTCACAGTGAACTTGCCGCCTTTCTTCCAATGTGGAGTAGATCTGAGCCTTGAGGGACTAACTTCATCCCCAACTCTAGGGTTGGCCCCACTGGTCTGAGCCAACCAGGGTCATCCCACCGTTCCTTCCAGAGAGGTCATGGGATGGGCACAACAGGGCAAAGCCAGGCGGCATGTGGCATCCTCCTGCCCTAGCAAGGGGGCAGTCCAGTCAGAGGAAGGTTTGGGGCTTCCACTTGACAATGGTAGGAAGCACCCCCTTACGGCTGATATTAGAACCCTTCTTAAGATGACAGAATTGAGCTTGAGAATGAAGCCCACACACAAGGGAGGAGTTTCCAGAGAACTACAAAGAAAGTGCTAGAAACTGATCCAACCCAGAAAGTGCTAGAAACTGATCCAACCCATATCATCTCAGGAATGTTCAGTGATGAGAGCCAACATCTACCTTTTGGTATTGCCAGGTCAGCCAAGTTGGGTTTTCAAAGTGTCCTGACTAACATGGACTCCCACAGCAGAGATCAGTGGTAGCTGGGGAGGCAGGGGAGGGCCATCTCAGGGGAAGGAGGTTGACCCCACAAGCACCTTTCCCTCTCTCTGCCTCCAGTTCCTCCCTGCCCCTCTATCTGTTCCCATCCCCCCTCCCCTCTTCTCCTTCCCTTGCTCCTCTCCCTCCTCCTCCTTGGCCTTCTTCTTCCCCCTCTTTCCCCTCCTCTGTCTTCTCCTTCTCCTCCCACTCTTTCCTTCCATTAAGAAAGAGAGAACACCAACGGAGAGACTCTGAGTGGACAAGAAGAGGCCAATTAGGAGAGAAGAAGCCACAGTTAGCAGGGGTTTTACAACTTCCAGACAAACACCAGCTCATGGGCATAAGACCCAGATGAAGCTCTTATGCTCTTTGAAACACACTAGCAGCTTCCGGGGCTGCTGGCCAGGCATGACTGATGCTGGAAGATAAATGATACTTCATTCCAGAGATGCTTCTGGCCTCTCACTGGGTGCAAGACTCTCTTCTAAGCATTTTGGAATTAGTAAAAAAAAAAAAAAAATAGGCCTAGAAGAC
Source organism: Mellivora capensis (assembly GCA_004024625.1). Lineage (NCBI taxonomy): Eukaryota > Metazoa > Chordata > Mammalia > Carnivora > Mustelidae > Mellivora > Mellivora capensis. The sequence goes on from PISX010002103.1 coordinate 40,801, forward strand.
CCTGCCTCAGCCTCAAGATGCTTACCATCCAGTAGCTAGCTGGTTGCAGATGCAACAATGGGCTTAAGCCATCATAGGTATTTGCCTCCCAAAATAACAGTTTGTGACCCCACTTTTTCCCTAATTGGTTTAGTTTATCATCTTATCTAACCTTCCAGGGAAGGGGAGAGATTTCATTTCAAGAATTTTTCTGACCCTCTTTCCCACTCCAGACAATTTCTTCTCCCTTCCTCTTTCCGCTTCTCAGCAAGGAGAAAAAAATGTCAAGACATGCATGAACACACACACACACACACACACACACACACTTCTCCCTGGGATTTCTCAGTTGCTTAGTTCCTCCACAGAGTTCAAAAAAACAAATAGTCATAATTGGCAACAAAAATTCAATACCAGAAGTTAATGGAAAATCTCCAAACTCCAGGATCCTTTATAAATGCTGGAGCATGGAACTCACTGAGCCAAGTCCAGAGCATTTACTATTCAAACTATAGAAAACGTCTCTATGACACACTGTTCTCTGCAGAACCCCAGAACGTTCTATATTTATCCTTAAGAGGTCAGAAACAACTCATGTATTTTTCCCAGAATATTCTTAAGAAAAATTTTACACATTCAGGATTGACTTGCATTTAAGAGTATCTTTAATGTGTTTGTAATTCATGTGTTTCCTACGCAGCAATGGATGAGAGAGGACAATATGAAGAAGCATATACAATGTCTTTGAGCACGAACACATGTGTGGGTGCACATGTGTGCGTCTGTGTGCACGCATGGCCATACCTGGAGTCTAACCTTGGTTCTCCCGTCATAGGCTGGGAGTCCTTAAGAAAGGGTAAACCTCTGTTTTACAGTCCAGCAATTTTGCAATAAAATGGACACTGACCTGGGCCCCAGGAGACCTGAAGGAAAGAAACTGCTTTAACTTCATCATGCGCCTTTAGGGAAATCACCTCTTTGGACTTCAGTTTCTACATCTGGGGGGAAAAATGAAGTGTAGTCTAAGTCCTTGTGACATAAAGTACAGCCATGGGCCAAGAGCATCACTGGGGAACAGGTCAGAAATACAGAATCTCAGGCCCCTACCCCAGAACTAGTGAATCAGAATCTGCATTTTTTAATACAAGTGCCCAGGTGACTCATGTGCATATTTGGGTTTGAGGACCACTGGTCTGCATGATCTCTGAAGTACCTTCCAGTGACACATTCTGTTAGTTTAACCTTTGTTCCTTTAAACAGGAAAATTAACACATCATGCCAAATGGCCGCCTTGTAACCTTTGTGGTTAAGCCCTGGGAGAATCTGGCTTGGGACTTGCATGTTGATTTCACTCCTGCTCCAGGCAACCAACATATAAACAATCAGATTGTCCCCATGACCCTTCCAGACCACCAAGTCACGTGGTGTCTTCCAGCTTCCTACCAAACCTCTTAGGAGGAGGCCATTCTTTAATATTTCATTATGTCCAGAGAGCTTCCTCAGCCATCACTGGGTCTGAGGGATTTTGCAAGTAGAAATTAGTGAACAGGAAAGATTTTAGATGAATTATTACAGAGATAGTCTTTTAGCACTTAATGAAGCTGTGATCACTGGGAGAAAACACGAGTTGACTAAGAATGAGTCAAGCCTGGTGATGCTCATTCAATCTGTTTGATGGGGTTATAGATGGGGAGATTATGCAGAACACTGCAGACTCAATGAGTCGAGAGCTCACGAAAGCAATTACAAGCCTCTTTTTTTGTGTGAACAAAATGAAGAATGCAGTTGTTAGAACTGGATACTTTCATAAACACCCATGCTCCACGGCAAATGGGTCCACCTGAAGAGTGGTCTCCGGTGGAAAACCTCAGGGGCCCTATTTGGTCCCTCCTAGGAAAATGACAGCCAGGCTGCATGTCCCCATGGTCATGGGTGACCCACCACCAGTTGTGGTAAGTAAAGAGTAGAGGAGAATGAGGAGAGGGAGGATTGGAAGGAATACATTCCCCCACAATCCCCACAAAAGCAAATTCAAAGTTAGAAAGCAGAACTGGAAAAATCTGAAGCCAAAAAAAAAAAAAAAATTAGCAAGTGAGCATTGGCAAGAAGAGCCACGGAGTGTAGAGGTGGATCCTGGTAATATTTCCAGAGGCCATGTATGAAAGGGAGGAGGTCACAAAGCCAAGGCAGAGGCTGGAGGCGGAGCTGGTGGGCCCGCTGCGAGTCCCTGAAGCCTAGGGCAAAGCTGGCATGTATACATGTTGGGGGACCCCGAGGTAGAATAGACTGAAAAGTCACTGAGTAAATCAGCAACCCAAAAGATCCCACTAGGAGGGAACCACAGGCCCAGTCTGACAAAACAGAATTTAACAGAGACAAATGTAAAACCCTGTTCTTTCTTCCCAGTCCTAATTTTGTAATTACAGGACAGGGTACACAAAAAGCAGAAGCGTCAGTGGAAAACAAAACTGAACCAATGTGGGCGATCTTGATGGATTAAGACATCCTTGATGAATCCTGAGTGCGATCAGAGACTGCATGCCGAGCTGCCTGGCGGAAGCGTGACTTAACACAGGGGAGGGTGGTCACTCTCAAGATCAATCTCCAGAACTGTCTTTTCTAAACATGTTCCCATCGCAGCATGCTCAGGCTTTCCTGGCCTGAAAAGGCCATGCAGGCTCTTCTGTTGGCCCATAAACCAAGGGGATTGATAGCAACACACCTGGAAACCATCAGGCCAGGCCAGGGGCCAAGGTATCCTACCCCAGAGATGGAACTAAGACAACGGGGCAGAAAGTTCTGGAGGCCGATATAAGAAAGACCTTTGTAACAGTAGAGCTCCCAGCCATGAAATGGGCCAAACCCAAAAATGTCGTGTGTGTCCCATCCCAGAACCACTCAAACAAAGGCCACTTGGGTGGTGTGGGTCTGAGCATGAATCTCTAACAGGACTCCCTTCTACCATCTCTTCTTGGCCCTCTGATTTTTCTTTCAGTTTATAGGCTGTTTTGCTTTGCTCTGCTTTCGTGACAAATCACTGCTAGGCAGGGCATTTTCTCTCCATCACACACTGAAAGAGAAAATTGGGCTAGTAAGGGCAAATCCAAGTCTAGAGCTTTTTTTTTTTTAAGATTTATTTATTTATTTGTTTATTTAAAAGAGGTAGAGAACACACATGAGCAGGCGAGGGGTAGAGAGAGAGGGATTGAAGCAGACTCCCCACTGAGCACAGAGCCCAACACGGGGCAGAACATGACCTGAGCTAAAATCAAGAGCCAGACACTTAGCTGACTGAGACACCCGGGCCCCTCCCCATGTCTAGATTTTATATCTACAAACTTCAACTCCTTTCCTCATGTTCTCTCCAGCTGTACGCTTCTGTGAAGTTTGGGTACTGTTTTCAGTTCGTCCAGTGAATAACGAATTCACTGTCTTTGATACGGTAAGACGGTGTATTACTTATATTCATAATAGATCAACTCCTAAGTGAGCTCCAGCCCAGTAAAAGTGTCTGACTTCTTGTGCCATTAAACATTAGTTGATGGGGCGCCTGGGTGGCTCATGGGTTAAAGCCCCTGCCTTCGGCTCAGCTCATGATCTCAGGGTCCTGGAATCGAGCCCCAATCGGGCTTTCTGCTCAGCAGGGAGCCTGCTTCCCCCCTCCCCGCCCCGCCAACCCAGCCCGCCTCTTTGTTTACCTGTGATCTCTCTGTGTTAAATAAATAAATAAAATCTTTAAAAAAAATTAGTTGAAACTATTTTGTCTTCAGTTGCTCTTCGATGGAAGTTACTGTTACTAAATCTGTAGGAAGGCTCAAAAGATTTTGATTACTACAAATTTTTTTAAGTAATTTTGTTATTAAAAAAAATATATATATAGCCATAATACATAAGATAAGAGAAATAAAGTTTAGAAAGTCCTTCCATGCTACCTACTTCCTGATCACTGTTAGCATTTTGGAATATTTCCATCCACTCTGTTTTTCTATGCACATATGTTTTTGTAATCTCTCTCTTTCAAGTAAAATGTGCCCAGTGTGGGGCTTGACTCATGACCCTGAGATCAAGAGACATATGTTCTACCAACTGAGCCAGCCAGGTGCCCCTCTGTGCCATCTCATTCAATTTAACATTATATCACAAGCAGGGTTTTTTTGTGCTTGTAATTACATGGCTTTCATAATTATCATTTTTCATATAAAACTTTTGCGCAGTGCATATGACTTCCTATTCTGACACATTTCCCCTTCTTTGAAGTCCCGTTATGGATAGTTTACGTAGTTCCCTTTGCAGCTTTTGTTTTACATTTAAAAGTTAAACGGATTTTGTCCACACACTACAGTTCAAAAGTCTGGATGGACAGCTCCACGTCATTAGCCACCGTTATTTGGGAAGGAAGGAATTGCCAATAATCCAGGATTGTTCTCCTCTTCATTTTTTTCTGTACGTTGTAGATATCTTACCAAGAGACTATATTACTTCTAATAGGAGGTTGGGGGAGCCAGGTGGTGGGTATTGTGGAGGGCACGCATTGCATGGAGCACTGGGTGTGGTGTAAAACTATGAACTCTGTTACGCTGAAAAGAAATTAAAAAATAAATAAATAAATAAATAAAAGTTAATGAGATAAAAAAAAAAGAAACTTTAAAACTCGATAGAGTACGAATTAAAGGCTCAGTCATTACAAATGGAGCACTCATGTGCTCCTGCCCCTCTGATCTGATACTTACAGAAATCACAAACACCACTGCCTTCAGTACAAGGAAGTCAGTAGATCATGGATTATTTTTACTCGCTTAACGTCAGAAGCCATTATGAAGTGCCTTGGGAGGGAGTGCGTGCGTGGCCAGAAAATATCATTTTCCATGTTTGTTATTCTTATATCCTCATAGATGAAGATTTCATGAGCAAAAACACATTCATTTTCCAGCTCACTGCCATGGTGGTTTCGGTCATAGAAACCACAAAAATAAGAAGGTCCAAACGTACCTATTGGTTAACAAAAGGCTGTAAGACTACACTCAGTTCTTGACTCAATTTCAAACACTGTTGTTCTTTATAACAAGTAGTTCTCCTTTAAAAGCCAGTTCAATTCCATTACTTCATCTCCAATTCCCTCAATGTGGAGGAATCCTAACTAATCATGTTCCTTAAAGATATTATAAGTAATTCTTCCTTTAGAAGTGTTATTTCCACTTCCTCTCAAACTTCCTAAGAAACTTGAGTGCTATTTGTCTAAAGGGATGATTCTTATTAAGATATTTTCATGATATTCTCCACTATCTGTTGCCAAGGGAGAAAAGAACTTTGTCTGGGATGAGAAATTCAGGTTCTAACAGCAGTCCTCAAGTGGGGAGGGGCTAGGGCATGCAGAAAACCTTAAACACATTGACAATGTTCTATTTCTCATATTACTTGGTGGGTTCATGGGTGCGGGTTTTTAAATTTAAGGCTTTATTCATTACATTTATCCCTTTGTAAAATTTGAGCATTTTGTCATTTAAAAATAATCAGTGCCCCTCTCTTGCCTTCCTGCTTTGATTTTTTTCTTACGATTTTATTTATTTATTTGACAGAGAGAGAGCGAGAGCGTGCACACACATAAGCAGGGGGAGCAGGAGAGGGAAAAGCAGGCTCCCCGCTGAGCAAGGATTCCCCACATAGGGCTCGATCCCAGCACCCCAGGATCATGACCTGAGCCAAAGGCAGACACTTAGCCAACTGAGCCACTCAGGCACCTCTTGCCTTCTTCTTTAAAAGAAAAAAAATTGGAGAGAAACTTCATCAGATAAAACAGAATTTATAAACAGGCAGAATTTTTCTTCCTTATAGATTCATTGGTGTCCTTTCCTGCATTTTTTATCATCACTGCAACCTTTTTTTACCATGACTGAAATTATATTTTCCCCCATTATACTATCAAAAACCCAGCATCATCACTACTGGCCATGCAGGAATTGGATGTATGTGACTCTCAGAGGAAACATCTGGTACAGTGATGTGGCAGTTAGAAAAGACACTGTCTTGGAGCAGGGAGGTCAAATCCAAAGTTTAAACTCCCGGAAAATGCTGCCAAGTGGACCTTGATTAGGTTTTGATATATGTATAAACCTGTGAAATCATTACCACGTCAAGACAATGACTATTCCCATCACCCCTAAAATTTTCTAAAACCCCTTTGTAAATTCATCGCTCTTATCCCACCCCAGGCTACTGCTCATCTGCCTTTCTATTACTACTGATTAGTTGGTATTTTCTAGAATTTTATGTGGATTGAATCATACAGTATATGGCCTTTTTGTCTGTCTCTTGTCACTCTGTATATTTATTTTAATATTCATCTATATTGGGGGACGCCTGGGTGGCTCAGTCAGTTAAGTTATCTGCCTTCACCTCAGGTCATGTTCCCAGGGTCGTGGGATCAAGTCCCACATTGAGTCTCCTGTTTATGCTCGCTCTCTCTGTCTCTGATAAATAAATAAATAAATAAATAAATAAATAAATAAATAAATAAAATTATTTTAAAAAGAAAAGATTCCTCTATATTGTAGTATGTACCAGTAGTTGGTTCCCTTTAATGCTGCATAGTTTTCCACTGGATGGATATACCACTGTTTTTATCCATTCCATTGTTGATGGACATTTCGGTGGTTTCTGGTTTAGGTCTATTTTAAGTAAATCTGCTATGAATATTTGTGTACAAATCTTTTTGGGCTTTCACTTCTCTCAGGTAAATACTTTGGAATGAAATGTCTGAATCAGATAGTATGTATATTTTGAATTAGGGGGAGCCTACCAAATTGCCTCCCAAAGCAGTTATACCCTTTCACATGCCCACCAGCGGTATTTGAGAGTTCCATTTCTCACACATTCTCACCGTTACTTAATATGGTCAATCTTTTCCATTTTAACAGATATTTCCCGAAGAACTAATGATGCTGAGCATCTTTTCAGGTGCTTTTTTCCAACCATATATCTTCTCTGATGAAGCATCTATTTAAACCTCTTGCCCATTTTTAAGTTGGACTTCTTCTTTTCTTACTATTGCATCTTGAGAATTCTGTGTATATTCTAAATATAAGCCCTTTATCAGATACAAGATTTGCAATGTTCTCTCTGGCTCATCTTTTCTTTCTCTTGAGTATCTTTAAAAGAGCAGAAGATGTTTAATTACGATGAAGCCCAATTTATCCATTTTTTTCTTTTATGGATTATGCTCTGGGTTATATATATCTTTGCCTAACCAAGACTCTCAATGTTTTCTCATACTTTCTTCTAGAAGTTTTATCATTTTAGGTTTTAAAACTTAGGTTTTAAAACCTTAGTTCTATAATATTTTTTAAGATAATTTTTGTAACAGTGTGAAATGGGGATTAATATTTCTTTCTTTTTTTTGGCATGTGGGTTTTCATTTCACATATGGATGTCCAATTGTTCCAGCATTATTTGTTGAGAAAACTACCCTGTCTCCAATACTTTTTTAAACTTTGTCAGAAATCATTTGTCCATACGTGTGTACCTCTAGTTTTGAACTCTCTGTTCTGTTCCATTGATCTATTTGTCTGCCTTTATGTCAATATCATACTGTCTCAATTATTGTAGCTTTATGATAAATCTTAAAAATGGACAGTTCATGATAAATGGTGGTAAGAAAGAGCCCTGTTGTGGGGAGAAGAGGTGAGGTGCAAAGGTTAAGCTCTTAGGGGATAGCTGCCTTTGTTCCTCTACCTCACTTGTGTGTATGTGTGTGTGTGTGTGTGTGTGTGTGTACATGTGTATCAGGATATCAGAGAACTGACTACTATTTCTTTGCTAAATAAAAATTCTCCTAGGAAATTTCCTTCTACATATCTCCACTGCTAGGCTTTAATAGCGGTTTCTAGAAAATCAATCAAGTATAAAAACTGTGTCACCTTCATACTTTTTTAAAGTCTAAATGCAGCATCTCCTCATGTACACTGACCAATATTCATGTGTCCAGGTCCTAGATTCTTACCTCTGAATATAATAATGATGCAGCTATTTCCCAAGTTCAATATCCAGTAAAAATGAACATTCAAAAGTTTGGTAGGAATGGATCAATAGCTTTTCTGGGGTAACCGTGTGGCAAACCTGAAGGCCTTGTGGATCAATTGCTCTAGCCATAGGGCATGCATTATCTGGCATAAAGGCATTTGTTTGTTTGCAAATGACATATCTGTTAAAGTGTTAGTATCTCAAATATAAAAAGGACTTAGAAAACTCAACACCCCCCAAAAAACAAGTAATCTGGTTCAGAAATGAGCAGAAGACATGAATAGGCATTTTTCCAGAGAAGACATCCAGATAGCCAACCAACACATGAAAAGGTGCTCAACATCACTCATCATCAGGAAAATACAATGAGATTCCACCTCATACCTGGGAGAATGGCTAATATCAAAACCACAAGAAATGACAGGTGTTGGTGAGGATGTGGAGAAAGGGAAACCCTCTTGCACTTTGATGGGAATGCAAACTTTCACAGCCACTCTGGAAAACAGGATGGAGATTCCTCAAAAAGTTAAAAAATAGAGCTACCCTACGATCCAGCAAATGCACTACTAGGTATTTACCCAAAGAATACAAAAATTCGAATTCAAAGGGATACATACAGCCTGATGTTTACAACAGCATTATCAACAATGGCCAAATTATTATGATGATATCATATATATAGAATATATATATAATCTATATCATATATTATATATATACATATATATGTATGTATGTATGTATATATATGTATATATATATATATAACTCAGCCATAAAAAAGAAATCTTGCCACTTGCAATGACATGGATGGAGCTGGCGAGTATTATGCTAACCAAAGTAAGTTAGTCAGAGAAAGACAAATACCATATGATTTGTATGACCATATGTGGAATTTAAGAAATAAAACAAATGAGGGGTGCCTGGGTGGCTCAGTAGGTTAAGCCTCTGCCTTCGGCTCAGGTCTCAGGGTCCTGGGATCGAGCCCCAAATTGGCCTCTCTACTCAGCAGGAGCCTGCTTTCCCCTCTCTCTCTGCCTACTTGTGATCTCTGTAAAATAAATAAATAAAATATTTTTTAAAAAAAAGAAAAATAACAAATGAACATGGAGAAGGGGGAAGAGAGGGAAAACCAAGAAGTAGATTCTTAACTAGAGACAACAAATTGGTGGTTTCCAGAGGGGAGGTGGGCAGGGGTATGGGTGAAATAGGGGACGGGGATTAAGGCCTGAACTTGTGATGAGAACCAGGTATTGTATAGAAGTGTTAAGTTACTAATTTCTACACCTGAAACTAATATATTACCTTATATGTTAACTAACTGGAATTTAAATTCCAGAAACTTGGGAAGGGAAAAAAAATTGTTTTGGTTGTTGTGTTGCTTTATTCAGTTTTTTATTTTGTTTTGTTCTGCATAGGGTTTTACAAGGTTTTGCTAGCCTTCTCAATAAGATGAGTTAGATTGGGGGCTTTTTTTGTTGTTGTTGTCCCTTAGAATAACTGCTCTTTTTTTTTCCCCCATTTAGTCTTCAACTCACTCTTCCCTTCCCTGACCACCTTTAACCACTACCTACCTTGGGCAATTGGGGCCACAGAAACCTAAATCCCTACAGAGGCTCTACATTCCATTACAGGAATCACAAATAATCCATCACACCAAGTACTATTTTCTCATCACCCTCTTCATGAATAAAAGGTGGAAACCAATTACTATTCAGCCTCTCATTCCAAAAGGCTCTCATTCTAGGATGTATCACAGAAAGACATCTGTATGTACCTTTGGTACCCCCTTTCTGGACTCTGAGTTTTCTAAAGGCATATTAACAAAACTTCACTTGATCCTGAATAAATCCATATTGACAAGATAGTCCCTCCTGACCTGCAAAAACCCTAGTCCTGGAACAGGAACGTGGAAACACATCTCACCTTGGACCCCACTCCAACCCTCGTTGTCTCAGACATCAGCTTTGACTTCATCCTCCTCTTGCTTCCCTCCTATGTGTCCCACTATACAGATAAACCCCAGATCTGTAGAGCGAGATCTCCGCTTCTAGAGGAACCCGTCCTGCAAGTGTGCTTCTGTAGGCTCTGTTCTCTGAAATTATATGTGGTGTGCAAAATAGAATTTTCAATGCCATTTTTAGCACAGGCCAAAATGTTATTGAGCTCATTAATGAGGAAATGAATAAGGAAGACCAAAAAAAGTTGATTTAAAGAACACTGAGAAACACAGGGTTTGTATAATCAGCTGGAAATGAGTATCAAGATAACATTGTCAAGAACTTCTGCTTCTGGGAAGGATGTGCTAGAGAAGAGATACACTGGACCTTGCCACAGTAATTGGGCAAATATGGACATATTTAAGTAGCTGTATTTTTGAAAACATCAGAGAGCTGTGAAAGCTATAAGGAGTGGGGAAAAAACTTCCAGGAAACAAGGAACAATTAGAATATTAGCTTACGAATTCCAGCCATTTTTTTCTCTACTGGCATTTACCAATTCTATCTACAAGCAGAGAACTGAGCTTGGCCCAGGAAGAGGATCCCGCTGGGGAAAAGAGAAACCAGGAAAGCTTTTAGCGCTTGTGTGGGACAAGTCTGACAGTTTAGAAATGAGGGATCTCAAGCACATGACTGGGTTTGCAAAATGGGACGTTTATGGAGGCCTGAGTAAGGCAGGTAGCTGGGGACATGGTCTGCAAACTTTTCAAATGCAGACTGAAATCTGTTTGGTTTTGAGGTAATTCCAATTCAAAATCTCCTAGAGACTGCCTCAAGCATGACCCCTGTTTTCTTCTAAAGACATTTGCCAGATTTTTACTCTCTATGGTACTGAACATTGGAAAACAGGGCTGTGAACCTCGGGAGTGCATATCTGGACCTCCCAATTTTTCAGGGCTAAGGAAACAGAGACTCACAAGGCTCTTTATGAAAAACCCAGAAAAGCCTCAATCATGACACGCCTGGGTAAACCAGGTTCTAACGTTTCTTTTTAAAGCTGCAAATCCTGATTGGTTTGAGCTAACCGACGCCTCATTTCAACTGCCTAACAAAAAAGGAAAATCTTTCAATAATTTCAATAATAATAATTCAGATTAATAATTGCTATGGTCCTCTTGTACACATTGTCTGGCAAAATTAAAAACTTACTGAAGGGGCAAGAAAAGATGACCAATGATGAAGAGAGGAAAAAAACAGAAAACAGAATTATTTACACATGACCAAGACATATGGTTTACATATGAGGATTATAAAATAACTACAATGAATACAATTCAAGAAAATGGAAAAAAATATGACCTAAGTAGGTGAAAGGACAGTAACATCAACAAATGAGAATCTACAAAAAGTAATCCAATAGTCTGAATTTAAAAACTTTAACATTTGAAATAAGAAAGTAATTAATGGTGGGGTTCTTGGGTGATGCAGTCAGGTAAGCATTAGACTCTTGGTATCGGCGTAGGTCATGATCTCAGGGCCATGAGACCAAGCCGCACCTCTGGCTCAAATAAATAGGACTTTTTTTTTTTTTAAGGCTATTGATGAGTTAACAATTAATTACACACAGAGCCAGGGTTAGTGACCTGAGAGACAATTTAACAGAAAATGTCTAAACTAATGCATGACTAGAAAAAAAGAATAATTTTTAAAAGAGCACAAGAGACATGTGAGACATATTTAAAAAGTCTAACATATAATTAATCTTAGAAGGGAAAGGGAGAAAGAGCAACTCAGAAGCAATCTTTGAAGAGGTAATGTTAGCTAAGTTACAGTGGGAAGTTACTCAAATAAGAGGGCTGAAGGCTGCCTGCAGAAGGGAGGGTAGGACAGGACAAAAGCAGGGAAGGGGTGTGTTTTGGTTTTGCAGAAACAGCAGTTCCAGCCAAAGCGTAGCCCAAACCAAGTGTCTCTCTTGACAGCCCTTTATGCGAGCCACTTAGAGCTAGACTAGAGCTGAGGACCTGCGCAGAAGCCCCTCTGACTTGTCCTGAGGTTACCTTCAGTTCATAATACAAAGATCTCCTCCTAAGCGGGGAGCTTTCCACCATTTTTTGAACATGCCATGTACGCACTGGCATGCTGACATGGGAGACACAGGAGACTGAGCCAAAAGTTCCATGCAAGCCCTGCCCCCCGCCCCCTAAAAACACTGACTACAGCCACCTGTGCTAACCCCACAGGGAGACGGCGCTTTGAGAGTTCCCAGTCTCCTTACTTACAGAATGAATAATAAAGAGTTCTTTGCTTTCCTCATTTCCTTGGGTTCAATTTGACGCACCCCAAGTGGTGAACCCCTTCAGATTGGTTACAGTAATGGCCCCCAATTTTTTTCAATTGTTGAACCTCACATTCAAGTTCACTCTTCTAGAGCTGTCACTCTCCTGTACCATCAACGGGCGGCATTTAGTTTAATCAGTCTTCATTTAAATGGGCTTTCCCCACCAGGGTTTTTATCTGGCCTTTCTCTTGAGCCTCAAGCACTAGCCTACATACAGTTGTTTTTAAATAACTGGTAACTATGGTTGCAGGTACTTGAGGAAAATACTGAAAAAATGAATCATCAGTAGTACTCAGGCCTATTCAGCCGTTCAGATCTTTCCCTCAGACACTGGATCCAGGTAGCCTGAGATGGAAGAGCCCATATGCTTAAGTCAAGCCCAGCTCGGGGGATTACCCTCGACCACTCAGAACTTCCAGCTCTTTGATTAAAAAAAAAAAAAAAAAAAGGCACTGGTAGGATTACACACAAGAAGATGGTATCACTCCAGACCGCAGCACTTTGGGGACCAAAGCAGCTGGAGAGAAGGTGCCTCCCCAAAAGAAAAAAAAAGAAGATTCTATTCTAAGCACTCTCAGTATAAGTCAGCAGCTGACAGGTAGGAAAGTTGTATCTAGTTTGCATTTCCTTTCTGAACATCCACTGAAAGAAAATGCTCTCTAACTTGTGGAAATGAGTCAGCACATGAAGCTTACCCTCCTGATGCAGGAACTTCTTGGAGTCCAGGGCAGGACTGGATGTCCTCAGAAGCCTGTCAGCAATGACCGCTATGCTAATTCATGAACCTGCCCCCACAGAAATCCCTGGTCCCACAGGAATGACCCTGCTAAGCCTCACGATTCTTCTGACATCATTCCCGTTCTCTCACGAAAGGGCCACACGTCCAAACCCCACCCCTGACGGCAGCTCCTGGGAGGAAGTCATTCTTCACATGAGAGGCTCCATGCTCATCACATGTTTACTTAGGGAAGACACTGGAAAACCCTAACAATCTCTAAAAGCCAGACAATGTTATAGGCTGAACCCATAGCTTGCCCTTGCACTGACCAAACAGCTCCTGGCACAAAATCTCTCTGAAAGGCAGCCCGACTGATGGCGCACCCCCTTGAAGCATGTCAAGAGAAACAGAAATGGTATTGTGAGAAGGACTAGGACTCTGTCTCCAGGAGTTCTTTTGTCAGAGCACGGTGAAGAGGGAAGAGCCGGAAAACCAATCCCTCTGTTATCACCTGCCCATGGCGGAGGGCGTGGGATCATCATGGCAGCATTTCCAAGAAACGGCTTGGTCTACACTGATTCCAAAGTTTTACTTCAAGTGAATCAACGATGTCTGAAAACATAAAGAATGCACTTTGATCGAAAACATTCCAGATGCACTACGCATCCTTGGCTCCAGGACAAAAAAGGCAATCCTTTTTGGGAAAATACAGTTAGTATTTTTTTTCTCTCATGTTTTCGACCAGAACCGACCATATGAAAGGGAATTTTCCAGAAATAACACTCAAATTAAAGGAATGGATATAAAATGTCATGGACACAATATATAGGAGAGGGAAACAAAAACAAAGATAATTATAAAACCAAAAAGAAACAGAAGAAAATTTGAAGAAAAAACCGGAGGAGGAGGAAAAGAAGAAAATGTGTGTGTGGACAGCAGGGTGATGGACTCTCTGGCCCACATCTACTGATTCAGAAATTCTATAAGGTGAGGGGCTGGGAGAGTGAACAATCTGTACTTTCCAGTGATTCTGAGATAGGCTGAAGTTCGAAAAACACTGAACTGGAACATTCTGTGACCCATATTTTCACTTCTTTAAAGATGGGACTGCATTTTCTCTCTCTCATGTCAGTGTCCCAGTAAATCGTGCTAGTAGTGACCATGAGTGACTGGATGGGCGGTTCCTAGTACAGTCTCTGAGATAACCAAGAGAGGAGCCCCAGGAACCACCCTTGTCCAGTAAGCCCAAATCCACCAGCAACCTGACACCCTTACTACGACTTCCGGGTAGCAGTAACCCGCAACACAAGTTTCCGGCATGTCCACTCTGGTTTTCATGGGAAAATCAAGGTGTCATTCACGTCTAAGGAGGCCTGGCCTTCTAATCAGGGGTGCAAGATCTCTGGCTTTCTTCCTTGGCAGGAAGATGGATTACTCAGTGGTAGCTGAGGTGCTTCCCAAACCTCTGACCCAAGATTAGGGAAGGAGTGTTATTTCCTGTCCCTGGGTACAATTAGTCTAACTCAATCTTCATTTGCATTCTACTACAAAAAAGCTTGATCATGTGTAGGGCAGTGGCTGAAACAGCTGTGCGGCCAGACTGACAGATAGATGCTCTTGTAGGTTGTAGGAGAGATTTTATTTCTGGTTCTTGGGAGAGTGCCAGACAGGCCATTGGGTGTGGTTCCCATTCTCCCAACCAGTTTCAACCAATGCGGCATATTTCTACAGGATTTTTAAAGACCTCTGCATTTAGAAATAGGTAGTTTCAGATACTCATGCTTTATTGAGAATATATTTGCATATCATAAAATTCTCCCTTTTAAAATTGTATAATTCCATGGGTTTTAGTAGATTCGAGAGTCGTGCATCCATCAGCGCTACCTAATTTCTGAACATTTTCCTCACCCCATAAAGAAACCTCATGTGCTTAGGTGGTCACTCTCCATGCACTTTGCACCCACCCCTTGCCACCACAGAACTACTTTCTGTTTGCATGGATTTGCTCATTCCAGACTTTCCATGTAAATGGAATCATACAATATGTGCCCTTTTGTGACTGGCTTCTTTCACTTAACATAATGATTTCTAAGTTCATCCATCCACAAGTCTCCCCAGCTGTCTGAAAGTTCACTGTATACCACTGGCTTTTACAAAAGACATTAGTACCTATTTTCACTAACTAAAAGATATCCGATGAGATTTTTCACTTTTACAAAATGGTAATTGTTTCTCCCCTTACATCATTTCAGCTTACGAAAGGTTTTTTAGGAACACTCTAGTCTTGAAGAGTGGGTGAAATCTAGACTTTATTCCCTTTCGTGGCCTGGCCAGATAGTATTATACCATTGTGTGGATATACCACATTGTGTTTGTCCATTCATCAGTGAATGGACATTTGGTTTTTTTCTACATCTTTGCTATAATGCATAATGTTCCCAGTAACACTGGTGAATTGGTTCTTTTGTTGTTAATTGTGTTAGGTATATATCCAGGAGTAGAATTACTGAGTCATAGGGTAACTCTATGTTGAACATTTTGGGGAGCTGCCAAACTATTTTAGACCATCTGAGTGAACTCTTGCCAGCAACGAATGAGTGTTGCCATTTCTCCACATCCTCACCAACATTTTGTTATTACCTCTCTTTTACAATTTAGTCACCTTAGTGGATGTGAGTTGGT
The DNA here is from genome assembly GCA_004024625.1 of Mellivora capensis. Taxonomy (NCBI): domain Eukaryota; kingdom Metazoa; phylum Chordata; class Mammalia; order Carnivora; family Mustelidae; genus Mellivora; species Mellivora capensis. The sequence goes on from PISX010002103.1 coordinate 56,474, forward strand.
ATCTGATTATATTTTGATTTACATTCCTTAACGACTGATGCTGAACATCTTTTCAAGTGCTCATTGGCTTGTTCAAATGGTTGTTTAATGGTTGTTCAAATCCTGTGCCCATTGTCCAGCTGGGTTGTCTACCTTTCTATGTTAACTTATTAAAGTTTTTTATATGTATGGATACAAGTTTCTTATCAGATATATAATTTCAAATATTTTATCCCATTCTATGGGTTATATTTTCACTTTCTCAAAAAACAATAGGTTTTAATTATGATAAAGTTCAACTTTTCTGTTTTTCTTTTATGACTTGTGCTTTCGGTGTCATAGCTTAGAAACTATTGCCCAATCCAACATCATAAAGATTTACACCTATAGTTTCTTCTAAGAGTTTGATCATTCTTGCTTGTACAATTGGGTCTATGATCCCTTTTGGGTTAATTATTGTATATGATGTGAGGTAGAGGTACAAACTTTTTCCTTTGTCTGTGGATATCCACATGTCCCAGGACCATTTTTTGAGAAGACTGTTCTTTCCCCCATTGAATTGTTTTGGCTCTCCTGCTGAAGTCAGTTAATCCTAAATGTAAGTGCTTATTTCTGGTTGGTTTTTATGTTTAGACTTAATGATAGCACCACACTAAGTACTGTAACTTTGTACTAACTTTTTTTTTTTTTTGTCAGAGAGAGAGGGAGAGAGAGCGAGCACAGGCAGACAGAGTGGCAGGCAGAGGCAGAGGGAGAAGGAGAAGCAGGCTCCCTGCCGAGCAAGGAGCCCGATGCGGGACTCCATCCCGGGACGCTGGGATCATGACCTGAGCCAAAGGCAGCCGCTTAACCAACTGAGCCACCCAGGCATCCCTGTACTAACTTTTGATATTGGGAAGTATAAGTCATTGAACTTTGCTTTTGTTTTATTTTCAAGATTGTTTTGGATGTTCTGAATCCCTTGCACTTCCAAATGGATTTTATGATCAGCTTCTCAATTTCTGCAATAAAGGCAGCTTGGATTTTCACACAGATTATGATAAATCTGCAGATCAATTTGGGGATTATTGCCATCTTAAAAATGTTAAGTCTTCTAATCTGTGAATATAGGATATCTTTTGATTTATTTAGGTCTCCTTTTACTTCTCCCAACAATGTTTTATATTTTTAGTATACCGGTCTTGTACTTCTTTTAAATGCTACTATTTTATTCCTTTTTATTAGAAATGGAATTGTTTTCTAATTTCATTTTCAGATTTTTCAGTGCTACTATATAAAATACTATTAGTTTATACACCAATCTTGTCTCTTGTAAACTTGCTGAACTTGGTTATTAATTCTAACAGTTTTCTGTGGATTCTTTAAAATTATCTGAAAATAAAGATAATTCTTCCTTTCCCATATGAATGCTTTGTTTTTCTGATCAAATTGGTCTGGCTAGCACTTACAGTACGAAGTTGAATAGAAGCAATAAAAACAGATATATAACCTTCTGTTCCTGATCTGAGGGAGGAAACAGTCTTTTACCATTAAGTATAATGTCAGTCATGAATTTTTCAAGGATGCACATTACTTACCTAAGGACATTCCCTTCTATTCCTAGCCTGTTGATTTTTCTTTTTTTTTATTAAGATTTTATTTATTTATTTGACAGAGCGAGAGAGATCACAAGTAGGCAAGAGGCAGGCAGAGAGAGAGAGGGAGAAGCAGGCTCCCTGCCGAGCAGAGAGCCCGATGCAGGGCTCGATCCCAGGACCCTGAGATCATGACCTGAGCTGAAGGCACAGGCTCAACCCACTGAGCCACCCAGGTGCCCTGATTTTTCTTTTTATCATGAAATTTATCATGTTCAATGCTTTGTCTGCATCTATTGAGATGATCATGCGATTTTATCCTTTATTCCATTAATGCGGTGTATTACATTGATTTTTGGATGTTGAAACAACCTTGCATTCTTAGAATAAATCCCCCTTGACTGTGGTATATAATCCTTTTATAAGTTGCTCTATTTGGTTTTCTGGGGGTTTTTTTAAGCATTTTTTTAAATTTCTTTTCAGCGTAACAGTATTCATTGTTTTTGCACCACACCCAGTGCTCCATGCAATACGTGCCCTCCTTAATACCCACCACCTGGTTAGATTTTGCTGAGGATTTTGCTGTCTGTATGTATCAGTGATATTGATCTTCATTTTACTTTTCTTATCATGTCTTTGTTTTAGTATCGGGGTAATATGGGCTTCATAGAATGAGTTGTCAAGTGTTCCTTCCTTTCTGTTCTGTGGAAGAGTTTTTTGAAGGACTGACATTAACTCTTCTTTAAGTATTTGGTAAAAATGAATATTTGCTGGAGCACGAGTAAGCCATCTGGGCCAGGGTTTTTCTTTGCAAGAAGTTTTTTGTTGTTGTTACTAATTCAATTTTTAAAATTTGTTGTAAGTCTAGTCATTTTGTCTTTGTTGTTGAGTCAGTTTTGGTAATGCCTTCTTAGGAATTTGCCCATTTAATCTAGGTTCTTTAATTTATTGGCATATAGTTGTTCAAAGTATTCCTTTATAATACCTTTTCTGCCTGTGAGGCCATGAGTAAAGTGACCTCTTTCATTCCTGATTTTAATAATTTAAGTCTCTCTTTCTCTCTTTTTTTTTTTTTTTTGTCTTGGTCAACCTAACCAAATTTGCCCATTTTTCAGGAAACCAACTTTTGGTCTTATTGATACTTTCTATTTTATTTTCAATTTTCTATTTCATCTATTTCCACTCTTTTTTTAAATTAAATTTTATTTTTTTAAATTTATTTTTTTATTAACATATAATGTATTATTAGCCCCAGGGGTACAGGTCTGTGAACTGCCAGGTTTATACACTTCACAGCACTCACCATAGTGCATATTATGGACTTGCCAATGTCCATAACTCAACTACCCTCTCCCTACCCCCTACCCCCTGGCAACCCTCAGTTTGTTTTGTGAGATGAAGAGTCTCTTATGGTTTGTCTCCCTCCCGATCCCATCTTGTTTCATTTATTCTTTTCCTAACCCCAAACCCCCCACATTGCATCTCTCCTTCCTCATATCATCTATTTCCATTCTAATCTTTATTATGTACTTCCTTCTGCTTGCTTTGGATTCTATGTTCTCTTCATTTTCTAGTTTCTTGGGGTAGAAAAATAGGTTATTTATTTGAGGTTTTTAAAAATATAGTCATTTACATTCCTATATTTCTCTCTGTTTATTGCTTTAGTTTTCTCTTAAGTTTGGTATATTGTGTTTTTAGTTTCTTGCATCTTTAAGTATTTTCTAATTTCTTTTTTAATTTCTTCTTTGATTCATTATTTAGGATTGTGTTGTTTAATTTCCACACATTTGTGAATTTCTAAATTTCTTTCTCTTACTGATTTTTAATTTTATCCTGTTGTGATTGGAGAACATACTTTGTATATTTTGATTCTTCTAATGTATAGAAGATTACTTTATTACCTAACATATATTCTATCCTGGAGAATGCTCCATGTGTAGTTGAGAAGAATGTATATTTTGCTGTTTTGGGGAAGAGTATTTTGTATATGTCTGTTAGATCTAACCCACAATAGAAAATTCAGTGTCTACCATCCAATCAAAACGACTAAGCATAGGGGATGTAGTCGATATTTTAGTAGCATTGTATGGTGACAGATAATAGCTACGCTTGTGGTGACCATAACATCTGTACAGAGATGTTGAATCACTATTTTGTACACCTGAAACTAATGTAACATCATGTGTCAATTCTACTTAAATAATAAGAATTTTTTAACTACCAGCATGAAGAAGCAGGAGAATATAACCCATAATGAGAAGACAAGTCAATCAAAACCACCAGAGATAACACAGATTATAGAATTAATAAACAAGACATTAAAATAGTTTTTATGACTGTATTCCACATGTTCGAGATGTTAAAGATCAAACATATTGAATAGACATGAAAGAGATTTTTAAAGATCCAAATCATACTTAGTGAAATGCAAACTAACATGTCTGAAATTTTTTTAATGAATGGGATTAACGGCAGATTCACTATTGCAAAAGAAATGTTTATAAGCTTCAAGAAATAAGAACAGAAATTACATGAGAGACTGTGGACTCTGAGAAACAAACTGAGGGTTTTGGAAGGGAGGGAGGTGGGAGGGGGGTTGGGTGAGCCTGGTGGTGGGTATCATGGAGGCACGTATTGCATGGAGCACTGAGTGTGGTGCATAAACGATGAATCTTGGAACACTGAAAAAATAAATTTTTTAAAAAAAGAAATTACCCAAAATTAAACAGGAAGAAAATTTGGATTAAAATGAACAGAGTGGGGCACCTATGTGGCTCAGTCAGTTAAGGGTCTGCCTTGGGCTCAGGTTATGATCTCAGGGTCCTGGGAATGAACCTCACCTTGCAGTTCCTCCTCTGAGGAGTCCCTTTTCCCTCTGCCCTTCCCCCAACTCATGCTCTCTCTTTCATAAATAAATAAAGTCTTAAAAACAAGATCTGAAATTGTAAAAGAGAAAGAAAGAAAGAAAGAAAGAAAGAAAGAAAGAAAGAAAGAAAGAAAGAAAGGAAGAAAGAAAAAATAATAGGGGTGCCTGAGTGCCTCAGTTCACAATCCTAGAGTCCTGGGATGGAGCCCCACACTGGGTTGTCTACTCAGGAGGAAGCCTGCTTCTTCCTATCCCTCTGCCTGATGTTCCTCCTGCTTGCTCTCTCTCTAAAATCTTCTTTTTAAAAATGAACAGAGCATTGATAAATTGTGAAACAACTGAAAGTATCCAAATACACGTGGAATTGTAGTCCCCAGAGCAGGTAGCCAAGAGGTAAGGCAGAATGAGGTGATAGAAAAAATTATTTGAAGAAATAATGACCAAAAATTTTCCACATGTGATGGAAACTATAAACCCACAGATCCAAGAAATGCAATAAACCCCTGGCACAAGAAACCTAAAAAAGACTATACCAGGGCACATCATAATCAAGTTGTTTAAAATCTGTGATAAAGAGGAAACTTTTAAAGCTGCCAGAGGAACAAAGACAAAAACCATGGACTTCTTATCAAAAATGAAGCAAAGTAGAAGACCTTGGATGAATATCTTTAAAGCACTGAAAGAAATAACAACGCTGGGTCAACCTATACTTTTTTATGCAGTGAAAATATCTTTTGAAAATGAAGGGGAAATGAGGCTGTTTTCAGACACATGCAAGCTGACAGAATTCATCACCAGCAGACCTACAGTATGTGAAATGTTAAAGGAAGTCCTCCAGGCAAAAGGAAAATTATACCAAGTGGAAACCTAGATCTACACAGAGGAATGAAAAGCGACAGAAATGACAAATACCTTGGAAATATACATAAGATTTTGTTGTTATTTAAATCTATTTAAAAGATAATTGTTTAAACCAAAATAACAGCAATGTATTGTGGGACTTGTAACATGTGGAAGAAAAATCTGTGATACTAATAGCAGAAAGTCTAGGTAGAGAGAAACGAAAGTGTTTTAAGATTCTTATACTATACATGAAGTGGTGTGACATCTCTTGGAATTAGGCTCTAAGAAGTTTAAGGGATGCTTAATAAATCCCTTCATGGCACAGACTGTAACTGACATGATTGGGCACCCGTCATCCACTGCCAGTAGTGCCAAGAGACTGATCTTAAAGCTAACTGGGTCAACCCTTTCCTGATAAAAATTTAAATGGCTCTGATAATCTTCCCTCATAAATTCTGAAGGCTAAAACCTATCTTTCCATTCCCTTTTTTCCTAAAGATTTTATTTATTTTTTTGCAAGAGAGAAAGCATGAGGGGGGAAGGGTCAAAGGGAGAAGAAGGCACGATGCTGAGCACGTTCCCAATGTGGGACTCGATCCGGGGACTCCAGGATCATGACCTGAGTCGAAGGCAGTTGCTTGACCTACTGAGCCACCCAGGAACCCCTCTATTCTTACCTATCAAGATACCCTTTACATATCTTGTGAAGAAATAGATCTATGGCATCTGGGCCTCCTTAGGACACTTCTGGAAATTGTAGTAGACAATTAGGAATGTGTGGGGTGGTTTTGCACTAAAAATTTGCTCCTGGTGAGTGGGTAGACATGTCTTGAGTCTCCAACAGGCATGTGGGAGGAGACCGAGAAAGGTATAAACCCTCTTGTGGATGGCAAAGAGCTTCTCATATCTGGCAGAATCCTCACCTTGCCATTAAAACAACACCCATAGCTGAACACCTACTTGGGTAAGTAGAGGACTCAAGACCCACACTTGGAGTCATCTATTTCAGTGCCTGTTTTATGGAACTTTCTCTTTCAATTTCCATATCCTTTTCCATTGAAGGAACTTTACAGACTCTGAGTCATTGAATGCCATTGTGAAAAATATTCCCACCTTTTCACTCAGCAGCACCTCAGTGAGAAAATGGGCACGCTCCAGACGAGACATCGCAGTGGATGAAGGAAGGCTGCAGATCTTTGTCACTCTCTCCTTTGAGAGAGGTGGTTTGTTTTCCTTCTGCTTGCATCTGGTGTGAGTGCTTTACCCACAGGAAGCAGGGAAAATGTGATGCCAGCCACGGGCCAACACCTCACCAACACCCAGCAGCTTCTGGTTTTATACTTTGGAGAGTTCTGAATTACAGTGTAAGAAGTAGTCTACCCCGAAGGAGCAAATACATGAAACACCATACAGAGAGGCCCTTAGACGACATGGAAAAGAGACTCCCTGTCAGTAGTTGTCCTCGCCAAGATGCCACCATGAACCCCCATCATCCCAAGTAACCCCACATGACTGCAGCCCCAGCTGATCTCACATGGAGCAGAACTGCCTGACTGACCCCAGCCCACCCGCAATCTCAGGGGAGAAAACAAAATGGTGATTATTTTACTGGACTTGGTGGTGGGCCAGTTGAGGGTGGGGGTGGAATTGTGCAGCAATAGATAATTAAGACAGCCAGCAAAAAGCTTAATATTTGAGCCTCTTTGAAAATTACCAAAACTAAATTCAAAAACTAAACCTCAAGCCTTATGGTGAAGTTGGGGACCATGTGGTGGTCATCACTGGTCAAATAAAAAGACCATGGGCTGAGAGTGGGACGGCTGGGTTGAGAATTGACTGAGCTACTTATAAGCTGTTTGACCTTGGTAAGTCACTTGACCTTCGCTTCTCCGTCTGCTCATCATACAGTTAACATCAATTTTAAGGGGATTCTGAGGAAGGCCAAGTGAAACCATATAAAAGAAGCTTTTTACTGGGTGAGGTAGGATTGCATTTTACCTCTCCTCTTTTCTTCGAGCTTAGAGATCGTTAAACACAAACCACTGCTCTTCAAAAGTCTCCCCTGCCCTGGAATGGCAAGAGGATGAGAGATCTAGGCTGTTAAAGAGGTACTATTTTATCCATCTGACATCCAAGAAAGAGTTCTCAGGTGGTTCGTAGGTGCTCAGACTTGTAAGCCATTTCACTGAGGTTTTGTGACATTCCAGGTAAGGGGTAACAAGAGCAGTGGAGGAGTCACACCTTGAACTTCTGAGAAATCCACCACACGTCCCTTTTTCATCATTACCAGTCTGCTCTAAACTGTCAGTACCTGGTGGCGGTGGGGCTGGAGGTAGGGAAGGGAAGGCACTAATAGCAGAGATTTTTCAGTGACTGAATTTTTGTTTCTGTTCCAATTCATGGAGGCCACGGCTCCTCTTTTCATCCCAACATTTTCAGAACCATCATATTGCCTAATGGACCCTTTCGGTGCCCAGGTGAGTTTTTGTTTCTTTATTTGCTTATGATCTATCTCCCCCACTAGGATGTCAGCTACATGAGAACAGAAACCTGCCTACTATATTCACCATATTTTAACCATGGCCCCGAGAACAGTGCTCTAAACACTCATGAAATACCTGTGCAATGAATGTCTCAGTCTGTCCAGGCTGCTGTAACAAAACATCACAAACTGGGGGCACCTGGTGGCTCAGTCTGTTAAGCTTCTGCCTTCAGCTCAGGTCATGATCTCAGGGTCCTGGGATCGAGCCCCGCACTGGGTTCTCTGCTCAGAAGGAGTCTGCTTCGCCATCTCACTCTACCTCTGTGTTCTCCCTCCCTGACTCTCTCTCTCAAATAAATAAATAATTTAAAAAAAAAAAAAAGAAAAACAATACCACCACAAACTGGGTGGCTTATGAAGAACAGAAATTTATTTCCCACATTTCTAGAAGCTGAAAACCTGAGGTCAGAGTGTCCACATGGTCAGGTGAGGGCTCTCTTCTGAGTTGCAGACTTCTTATCATATCCTCACGCGGTAGAAGGAGCAGGGAGCTTTGTGGGCTCTCTCATTGGCTCTCGTCCCATTCATGAGGGCTGCACTCTCATGACCTCATCATCTTCCAAAGGCCTCACCCACTAATATCATCATCTTTAGGAGTTAGGCTTTCAGCATATGAATTTGGGGAAGACACAAACATCCAGGCCTAGCAACGAAGAAATAAAAGTCTCTCCCGCTTTGGCCCCAGACTGCACCAGGAATGGGGCCTTGGGAATCTGCCTCTTACTGAGTTTTCTAAGTGGTTGATCCTCACATACTCTGAAGATTGAGAACCACCCGACCTAATGGCTGGATCAAACAAGAGCATTTAGGAAAAACAAAGAGTTTGAAAAGGTTTCATGATATTTCAGACTGAGAAATGCAAAGCAAGTGTTATACCTGCCACCCAGGGCTGCTTCCAAACACACCAATCAGCCTATTTTACTTGGTTCAAGTTCAAAACTGGCCAGAAATGTACTCCCTCAGCACTTGCACTGAGAGAACATCCTTCTGACAGCTCTTTGACACTATTTCTGGGCCCATGCGTGGCTGGAAGACAAGCCCTGATCTTGTCCTGACGTGTGAGTGTGCGTGTGGTTCCAGGGTTAATCTGTCAGAAGGTGAAGTTGGCAGGAGACTGAGGGCCTGCTTCTCTGAGGGGGGCAGGCAGTGAGGGGGCCCCAGCTTGAGGGCCAGAGAGACGAAGGTTCAAATCCAACTTCTAATTTCACTCCTTACAACAAACTTATTTTAGATAGATCAGAGATTGAAATTAAAAAGTTAAAGAGAAAAATTAAGTAGGAGGCTATTTTTATAGTCAACAAAGGAAGGACTACTCAGCATGACCACAAAGTTAGTGACTGTGAAGGAAAATAACGTATCATTTCAGCTACATAAAAGCGAGATCCTTTCATCCAGAAAAGACAATACTAGAAAAAAATTAAGTTTGCCAAACAAATGAAAACTTAGGGCAAAATGTTGGCAGCATGCATCACCCACAAAGGGTTAATGCTCATAAGAATGAATAATTCCCACAAATCCAACCCAAAACTGGGCAAAGCATATGAATACCCCATCTACAGGAGAGAAGCAGCCCATGAACATAAAACTATGTTCAAGATTACTAAAAATGAAAGAAACATAAATTATCATAATAGGAAAATAACTTGTTTTGGTGGAGACCAAAAGAGTTCTAAGAAGCAAGTATGAGATAAAAGGAACCAGGCACAGCTATTGTAAACATATCTTGTTAAAATCTTTTTTGGACGATAAAGTGCCAATGCCAAGCAAAAGTTAAAGGTCGCATTCCATTTCACCCAGCAATTTTATTTTTCGAAGTTTATCCTAAACTGGCCTTGGCACAAGTAAGCAGCCCTGTGTATAGGGTACAAAGCTACTGGGGTTTTTTTTAAATCATTTCCAACCTTGAAAAATTTGGACAGACTCTCAGAGTCCATTGTAGAGAATGTATGGCCCAAATGCTTCCACATAACATGACCGTTGGCCAGTCCTTGGCCACTGGCCAGGGGACAGGTGCATCAAGGACTCCAACTAGGGTGAATCACACGACTCTCACTTGGCATGTGAGGCAGCAGCGATTCTCTCTCCCTCATCACTCTGATGAAAGACTATAAAGCCTGGTGCTGCTACAACAGTCATTTGCCACCATGAGGGGAAGTAACCTTCTAGGAAAACCAACTCGCAGACACGGGCACATGAGAAGAAATGCCAAAGATAACAAGACCAACAAACTAGAACCACTGGATTAAGCCCATCTCGAAGCTACATTTTCCCATGGACTTCAGTTACGTGGGCCAATAAATGTCTTCATTTGTTAAGCCTCTTTGAGTCACTTTTTGATACTGTAGCCAGAAATCTCATGATGGAACCATCCATAGGGAAGTGGTTGAAGAAATTATGGCACAGGGATGCCTGGGTGGCTCAGTCAGTTAAGTGTCTGCCAGTGGTTCAGGTCATGACCCCAGGGTCCTGGGATCGAGTCCCACACCAGGCTCCTTACTCAGTGGGGGGGTCTGCTTCTCTCTCTGCCTGCTGCTCCCCTTGCTTGGGCTCTCTCTCTCTCTCTGAAAAATAAATAAATAAATCTTTTTAAAAAAAGAAAGAAATTATGGCACAGCCATGTAATAAAGTACTGTGCACAGGGTAAGACGTATAGATAGGTATATAAGCAGTGTTGTGCACAAATTTCCATTAATAAGGAAAATGCTAGGGAATCATATGCGTCATATCACTCCATTTAGTTAAAAAAATAAATTAAGCTATAGAGGGAGATATAGATTAGAATCAGAGGGGAGGAGGAAGCTTTTATTTCTACCTTTATGAACTGATTTTTTAAGGTTTTGGCAATAAATACGTTACTTTTAACGTACGTGTATATGCACGGATATATATTTCAGTTTTAGAGCGCTGAAGTGTTCTAGATACCATCATCTAAAAAGTTACGGTCTAACAGATAGTAAGTAAGGGCATAGGCTCCAAATATCATCATTTTTACATGAGATCAATTTGCATAATCTAGTGCTTATTTGGCTTTCAATCACTTTCTCTAGTTCCTTGCCTGCCTTGAAATAGAATGTGTGCCTTGATCTCCAGAATAATAAGAATAAATAGAAATTACCTCACAGGGCCTGGCACAAAATGGCCAATAAGTCCCAGTTCTCATTATTTCATTTTTCTTAAAGGGAGCCCCTTCTGAAATTTATTTTTGCTTGGAGCCCAGTGAAGCTACCTTGGACAGTCCATGTCTTCAAACACCCTAGAAGCAGCAACAGTTCCCTGGGTCCAGTTCAGGAGCTGGGCCGGGCCTCCTGACCCTGGAAGTGACACGGTCACAAACACAGTTCCAGGGAAACTGGGAGGGGCCCTTTGTGGGAACCTTAGACTCACTGACACAACCAGCTGAAAAGGAGCCTTGGAAAAGTCATCTGGCTGCCCTGCTCATTTTTCAGAGGATTAATCAAGACAAATCCCCTGGAATTTTCCTTAACTGGATGTCACCTCCTGTTTTCAATGTGAGGAATACAGATGAAGAGCTGACAGCCAGTGGAGTCTTGAGCCACATCCCCAGGGTTCTCAGGGTCAGGCTTTCCTTCCCCGGGGTGGGAGAACTGAGAGGCAGCTCGGTCAGGAATGTTGTCTCCCCAGAAACCAGCAGCCTGAGGCTCCATGCCTGGCTTTGAGGTCTCCTTCCATCCCAGCTCACAGCTCTGTCTCACTTTGCAGTGATGAATGTTAAATACACACACACACACACACACACACACACACACACACACACACACACTTTGATATTTTTTAAGGGCCTTCAGTAGAGCTTTATTTTTTTTGTAAGATTTTATTTATTTATTTGACAGAGACAGAGCACACAAGTAGGCAGGACCCTGGGATCATGACCTGAGCCGAAGGCAGATACATAACTGAGCCCCTCAGGCGTCCCTCAACAGAGTTTTTGATTGCTCTCAGGGTAGCAGTTCTTCTAAAGGAAACGTTGAGCCAAGCTTGGCTTTGAAGCTACCTTTCCCAGACAGATGTACATGGGTGTAGGCATACATAATTTCAGGAACATTTCCATGCATGTTCCATGTGCTACAGAGACTCAGGAAAGATACCGAAATCCATGCAGATTTTCACATAAGGAGGGTAATGTCTTACTGAGTCTTTTGAAAATTTTACAAAGTACAAAAGAAACAAAAGCTCATGGTGCTCGTCTCTGGCACGCAGGGGCACTCAGTAAGTATTTGTGGGATGACTGAGTGGCTTGGCTCTGGGACCTGACACAGATGACTTGCTTCTGTTGGGCCCCGTTGCCTCTCTATGGATGGGAGTAATCGCACCGGCTCTGTGGGATGGTGGTGAAGGCTGAGGTGAAATGTTGTGTCAAGGAAAGTCCTGCTGTGAATATAAGACACTGGGCATGGAGGGGAGGCCAACCTTGGTGTCCAACTATGCCTGTCAGAAACCAGCGGGCGATCTGCGGTGAACTTCCCAAGGAACTGTACCACCACCTTCCACTCTTATCTCCCCTAAAAGGTATACCCTCCCTGCAGTCAGGCGGCCTTATCAGTGTCCCCACATCGCAGGCTCAGCCACCTTTGTGCTCTCGTTCAGACCAGGCTCCTCCGAAATGAGTTTCCAGGCCTGCCACCTGCTTAGCACAGTTGGCTCTCCCCTTCAAGTTCTTCAGTTTCAGCTTTGCAAGAAGCCTCCAAATCACGCTCTGGGGCCTCCTCTCTCTTCTGTCCTCTCCTGCGCTCACCACTTTCCCTGCAAGACAGTGGACAACTTTCCCTGGATGCCCCCCTAACAGAAGGCAGATCCCAACATGGCCACCAGGTCAACTGTCCAAGTGCTCATTTTAAAAGCCATGAGAAAAGAGTTTTGTTTTATTTTTGCTTTTCTTTGTTGTAATTCAAGAAACATATCCTTATGTATCAAGAGCCCAAAGCCTGGAAGCCTGGGGCATAGAGTTTATGTCATCATAACTGGGTGTACACGTTGGAACCAGTACATAACACAAGAAGTATGAGGGAATATGACTGGGTTTGGGGCTGGAGTGGAAGGGACCCAAGACAGGGCAGCATCTGTGTCTGGGTTTCTAGGCAACCCCTGTGCTGAAGGCCCATCTCCAACATGGAGGCTGTGGGCTGGGAGCAAGGGGGTTGGGGGGAAGGAGGTGGGATGCCTGGGAAGATGGCCTGAAGGAGGTCTCGGGGTTCCAGGAGGTTTGGTGAGCTGCAGGAGGCCTCAGAAAAATTTCTTGGCTCCCCCAGCCTCCCCCAGAAAGCATGTCCCTCATGAAATCCAGGACAAAGCCAACAGGCAACATGGGGGCAGCTCCCAGTGAGAAGGGCCAGGCAGAGAATCTTGGACCAGTCTTAATACTTGAGGAGACATCTAAGACTGAGCGAGCCTGAGTTTTCTTGAACTGGAAAGATGGCATTTTTCCACCATTCGTACAAGAAAGTTCCATTTGGGTATAATCGTGACTCAATGTTCCACCTGCCATCCAGCAGCTACCATCCAGCAGCTACCCACCTACCAACCATCCCAATTTGCCCTGGACCGACCCGGGATTAACACGGAGGCCCAAGAACTCAGTCCCAGTGCTAACGGAACCTCTTCTCAGGATGTCCCAGGTTGAGTGAGGGGCAGAGACTGTGTCCATATTCACAATATGTTCACTCAACCAGCAAAGCTGAGTGCAGCTGTCCCCAAACTGAAGTCTGATGGGGGAGGAGCATTCTTAAATAATGAAAATACAGCTTGATGAGGGGAAATGTAAACTAACACAATGAGATAGAACTTCATATCCACCAGCATGGCTCAGATCGAAAAGACTGACAACAACAATGTTGACACAGACGCGGTGCTCCAGGAACCTCATACATTCTGGTAGGAATGCAAGTGACGCCACCAATTGGGAGGAAAGTGATACTTCTTAAATAAAACTATATATACGCCTACTCTTTAGCCCAACGAGTCCGATCCTAGATATTTTCCCAAGAGAAATAAACACATATGTCCACAAAAGACCTGTACTTTACAGTAAACTTAGTCATAACAGCCAAAAGTTTGGGAAAGATGGCAAATGAAATGGTGGCTTATTTGTACGATAGAAGAACACTCTTAGAATGACCTACACACACACACACACACACACACACACACACACACACACACAAATCCTCACAACCTTCCACTGAGTGAAAGAAGCTCAACACAAAAACCCCAAACTCCATGCTCTGTGTATAAAAAACACCAGGAGGGGCACCTGGGTGGCTCAGTGGGTTAAAGCCTCTGCCTTCAGCTCAGGTCATGGTCCCAGGGTCCTGGGATCAAGCCCTGCATTGGGCTCTCTGCTTGGCGGGGAGCCTGCTTCCTTTCCTCTCTCTCTGCCTGCCTCTCTGCCTACTTGTGATCTTTGTCTGTCAAATAAATAAATAAAATCTTAAAAAAAAAAAAAAACCAGGAAAGACAAAGCTCTCCTGTAATGACAGAAATGAGATCAGTGGTTTCCTGGGGCTGGGGTGGGCAGCAGTGACCAGGCAGGGGCACAAGGGAACCTTTCAGGGTGCCAGAAATACCCTATATCTTCCCTGTGGTGGTTATTCCACAGGTTTATATGCTTGTCAAAACTTACCAAGCTGCATCCTGAAAATGGGTGCCTTTTCCTGTTTGTGAATGATTCCTTAAAAAGGTTGATTTTTTAAAAAATCAGAACCAGAGAATGTAATAGGATGCAACAAGGTGCTGTAACAAGCAGCCACACAGAACACTGAGGGGATGAAGGAAGCCTTGGCCATGGGACTGGGGCAAAAATGTCAAAGGTATGGAGTAAATGGAAAAGAGAAGGAAGCGTACCCCCTGCAGAGACCGTCCATCCGTGCAAGGAAGAACACGAACCCTGCATTGCAGGAATGGCACAGAAGGGGTGGGTGGAGGCCACTGTATGGAAAATAAGAATCGAAAGTTAGGTCAGGGAGAGTTTGCAAAAGGCCCTCTGGACTCTACCTTTGGGCTAGTGTTGCTCAATCGTGATGTCCTGATTCATGGAGAGAGCAGCTGGGTGGAGTGGGGCAAGTGCTACTAATGAGGACTCTGTCAAGGGGATCCTTGCAATGTAGACCCCTCGTGTGCAGGCTGCTGTGTTTTCTTAAGGGAGGGAGGATGACGGCATTCCCTCTGAGTGGGACCTTCCCTGTGCTGCCGAGTGACAGTCAAGGGCCACTGCTGTTGGTAATGGTTGGGAAGATTTCTGGGCTTCAGAAGGATGCTCCAGCTAGAATCAGGGGAGGATTGGAGTGAGGCAAAACTAGAAGGGAGACCAGTTACCAGGCTGGGTTTGGGTTAAGGCAGTGGAATAAGGGAAGAATGTAAATATATGTTTTGGTAGCAGATGCAGCAGATTTTGGAAGATTAAGAGCATGTGGGTGGGGGTCATCTGGTGGCTTAGTTCAGCATCTGATTCTTGATCTCGGCTCAGGTCTCGATCTCGTGGTTTGAGTTCGGGCCCCACGTTGGGTTCCACGCTGGGCATGGAGCCTACTAAAAACAGCAACAACAACAAAAAACACTAGGAAGTTGGGTAAACCATGAAATGTTGCCTTGGTGAGTAGGCAGACCATCATTCAGGGCAAGGTCGAGAAGAAGCGGGGCAGTTGGGGAGCAAGTGGTCTTGTGTCCAGTGGCCCATGTTTATGATCTTCTCTGCTCTTTACCAAAAGTCAGAACAAAACCATCCTCAATGCTCTCTGCAGGGCACATTAGCTCCACATCAGGCTTCCTGGAAGCATAACCTCTCCCCAGGTGCACCCCACTGTCCTACTTCAGACCCGAGACAAGAGACTGGCCCAGCTGAGAGGGGTGCCCACAGGCTCTCACTCGCCAACAATCCCATCACCTGCTCTCTCTGCATACATGGGTGACCCTAAGTAACTCCATTCACTCTGGGCCGTGCAGACCTAGCCTAATGCCACTTCGATACAAAGTCCCATCCCCAGTGAGTCAATGGGTTCTAACAGAAACAAGCTATTCTGCAGAATACAAAAACATAAGGCTCTTGCTTCAAGGGGTGTATCAAGAAAACCTGGCACACTGGGGAGTTTATGTAATCAGATCCTCCCAGTGCAGAGTTTTCTGGAAGCAAGTTCAGAGTCCAAACAATTTTACCCCTGTCTCTACATCATTCTCAGCCAACCCTCCTTATGGGGAGGTTAAGAACAGACATGAAATTCTGAGGCATTGATCATGTATGACTTTAGCTGTGTATTTGCAATAAATTTAGGAAACAACAGAAGCACACGGTTCAAAATCACAGTCTAGAGAAGTCTAAGGCGAGCGTATTGCTTGTCCTGGGGGAATGAATGCGCAACGGAGAGTCTGGTAAACAATTCCCCTGGGGAGATGGGTTTGGTGGGAGAAAGGAGCTACTTGGTAGGGTTGCCACTCTAAGGCCTGGAAGCTAGGCTGGCGGTATGTCTGTGAGACAGGGTCAGACGGTGCCATGACTCAGAAGTTACTCCGCTTCTCAGAAAGAAGCGGTTCTTCGTCCCTTTGACTCAGCCTTCCATGCCGAGCTGCCACACTGAGAGGTCCTCACCCCACTGTCCTCAGGGCCCCTCCCCCACCCATGCTCAGGCCCTGCCCCGCTGGCCAGGACACTTCCACTCGCTGCTGTTGCTGTGTGTGTCCACAGCTTGTCAGCACCCTCCTGCCCAGTCAGATTCCCTCTCGGGTGATGTTTACGTTTCCTGTCGCTGGGTCAGAAGCAGCCAGAATTGGTCAGGGTGGGCCCCATAACATCCCGCCCTCCCGGGATGACATCTCCGCGGTGGAAAGCGGTATCAGCAGCAGGTCTGGGATTTGGGCTGGCATTATGGAAAGAAAGGACACTTCTAACTTTCTGAGCTAACAGTTTTATTTGTTGAAAAATAATAGCTGGGCTTCAAGCGTCAGGAAAAGGGGAGGAAATAACATTTCTTGGATATTCAGGGCTCAGTTACATACCAGCCAATTCTTTTTTTAAATGTGATTACTGGCTTCCTGGACCAGATAGACTTGGGACCCAGCGCTTCTCCAGGCAGTGGGAGTGATGGAATCAGGAAGCAGGGTGCAAGCCCAGGCTGGAGCTGCCACTTTCTGGAGACCTTGAGCAAACTACTTTCCCTTTTTGTGCCTCAGTATCCCCAGTAAGAGGCATGGTGAAGAGTGATGGTACCTAAGGCACAGGGTTCCTGCAAAAGCCATCTGCTCATGCATGCATGAGCACCTAGCGTGTTCAGTCGCAGTTCTAGAGGGATTGTGCTGTATCAGGCAATAAAACAGACACAGATTCCAGTCCTTATGGAGAAGGAAGGGGCGAGTGGTTGGTGGGGTGAGACAGAGACTTGGGAGAGGTGAACAGGTGCCCAGGGCCCAAAACTGATGATAACATGCACACTGAGGGCACTTGCAAGGCCCCAAGAGTGAATGTCTCCTTAAACTATGTTCCCTGGTACCAGGAACTAGGTGGGGGTGCAGGGAAGGGTTGATCAAGCCAGGAAAAGTGTCTTGTAAAGCCCTTAATAAATATTAGCTGCTCTTAAGAGGAGCAGAAAAGCTCTGAAATAAATCTAGAAATTCTTGAAAGAGTCAAGAGGATCGGGCTATTTAGTGTTGGAGCAAATAGCTGCACACACTTCAAAGCATGGGTCCTCAGCTCTAGCTGCATTTGAGAGAGGCCAAGGGTGTAGTACATTGGGGGGTGGGAGGAAGGAGGCATAGATGTAGGCAAATCAAAACAAAAGCATTCATGCTGAAGCACAAGCAACCTGAGGTCCTGATGTGATTGATTGGGGATAGTCGGGGGGCCGGCATCAGGCTTTCAAAACTCCCCCAGGGTCTCCAGTGCACAGTCAGGATTGAGAACTACTACCCCAGGTGAGATGATGTCTGAGTCATAGTATCAGTCACCTAGTGGAAGCACACTGCATGCCCATCACCTTGTCAGAGTCTTTACGAGAATCTTCTCATTTCTCCCTCATCTGATTCTACCAGGTCAGTCAGAGTATCATCCCCATTTCACAGATAAGGAAAGAGAAACGTCAAGGTTTTATATAAATCTCTCAAAGTCATGCAGTTCACCACCTTACGCTGCCTTTTGGCCGCAGCCCTGACAATAACTAATGTTTTTAATGAGTCTACTACGTTTTCGGGGAAAGAGTAAATGTGCTCGAGGAGCTCTGCTTAAGAACACAAAACACGGTGTCATTTATCTTACAAAGATGACCGTGCAAAATAGTTACAAGTTTCCGAAGTTGAGTATTCGCAGCAGTGAGCTCTGGTTCCTGGAAAATCCACTTAAGAACACATCCCTGGATGGTGCCCAGTAAGTGAGATGCGTCTGCTCTGTGAGGGTGAGTCAGGGGTGGATAAGAGGCAAGGGGGCTTGTCAACTCTGACGCACCAGAAATTGAGCACAGTACCACTTAAAAACAGCAGTCTCCTCCCTGAACCACGGGGTGAAGTTGAAGAGGAAACCTAAGTTTCCGGAGGGAAATTAGCCAAGTCACAAAGGAACCACTAAGTCTGGCAGGCCACACAGGAAAGAAAATCCCAGACAGATAGAAGCTTCTGGCCACAGTGTCCCGATGTAGGACCATGATAATTAAAAAGAAGCATTGGCAGCCACCCCAGAGTGGGCTCACGAGGAGATTAGGCAGCTGCCCTGTGGTTCTGGGGCAAGGGTGGGCCCTGGAGAAGCTGACGCTGGGGTATCAACACATGGGCAACAAGGCTGGGTATCAACTCTGTGGTTTCTTCTCTTTTCCTGCCAAACCATCACTGCAAAATCCCAGCCTGCCACTTACTAGCTGTGTGAACTTGGGCAAGTTACTTAACCTTTCTGAGCCAGAATAAGTGATAGCTAATACTACTGTTTATTATTATTAAAAGTGGATGAGGGGGTACCTGGATAGCTCAGTAAGTTAAAGCCTCTGCCTTTGGCTCGGGTCATGATCCCAGGGTCCTGGGATCGAGCCCCTCATTGGGCTCTCTGCTCAGCAGGGAGCCTGCTTCCCCCTCTCTCTCTGCCTGCCTTTCTGCCTACTTGTGATCTCTCTCTGTCAAATTTTAAAAAAGTGGATGAGTATTGGGGTACCTGGGTGACTTTCTCCGTTAAGCGTCCAACTCTTACTTTTGGCTTGGGTCATGATCTCAGTGTCGTGGGATCAAACCCCATGTCGGGCTCTGCACTCAGTGGGGAGTCTGCTTCTCTCCCTCTCTCTCTTTCTCTGTCCCTCCCCCTGTTCACTCTCTCTCTCTCTCTCAAATAAATAAAATCTTTTTAAAAATTAATTTTTTTTAAAAGTGGATGAGTTTTTATAGAATTATGTTATGTACAGCCCATGATCATAGAGCACTGTGTTGGGCAAACTTTTCCTGTAAAATACCAGATAGTAAATACTTCAGACATTGTGGACCAAGAAGCAAATATCTATTTGTCCCGGGTGGGAAGCCCATTCTGGGCCCAGGTGCATCTGTTGGAGACAGTCTCGGGAAGAAGAGCACCCTGTAGGCCAGATCAGTGCAGTGGGGGAGTTGAAGGGGATTGAGCCCCCAGTGTCAATTCTCTTTGCCAAATGACCCCCAGACCCTCTCCTCCTGGAGAGCCTGTCTGCCCTCAGGAGGCTAGAAGTGAGGTTATTGAGGCTCTAGCTCCCAGACTGGGAGCCCAAAGCATAGTGCCCAGCAGGTGCTGGGAACAGAGTGGGGAACGGCAGAGAGGGGGTCACACCAACCTGGGTTTGTGTTGCTCGACCAGTACCTCTGGGCCATACAAAACAGGTGATAGGTGGCACTTGGCCTGGGGGCTGCAGTTTGCTAACCCTTGATGTAGCAGGAGAAGCTTAAAGGTAACCCAGTGTGAGTTTGGGAGAATGACCAGTGAGCACACCCTCACCAGCGTTCTCCAGAGCAGGGCCTCATCAACGGGGTATGGAAACACTTCCATGGGTCACTACAGATGTAAGAGAGAGAATGGAGTATATCTCGGTTTTCAGTTGCGTCCATGTATATGGATTTATGTTCTGAGTGCAATGTCAAATGGGTCTCTTACTGAGGACTGTACTTTAGGCATCCTTTTTGGCTTCTGTATACCTCAAAAGAGGTTCTCTCTTCTATTCATCAAATACATATGGAACATTTACTATGAAAACTGAGTGATAAGCTCTTTGAGGAAAAAGGTCAAATCATAACCTTCTGTTTTCCCTGAAACCTACCATCTTGCCTGGCAGGTAGGAAGCAAAGAGAGGAAAGGAATCTGCCTGCATGTGAGGCCAATGTCTACTCCTTGGAGGCCTCTGGTGAGGGGCAAGTCTTTGCTAGCAAACCCCCACCACAGATCTCACAGGCTCTTACAACTAGAACTTCATACAGAGCCTCCAGTCCAGTGGTTCTCAGACTGTGTTCAGAGGAACCTTAGGGTTCCTTGATGTGCCTTGAGGGTGTCCGGGGCACAGGCTCTTGCTTTCCCTCCCCGACTGCAAGGGAGTGGCTTCGCATTTTCTTCCTGTATTTTGAGGTGACCTGCACATTTCTTCTGACCAAAGGGCTCCAGTTCCTGAACATTAAACACCAGCCTCCTCAGAAATGCGCATTCATGTGTACCCGAAGCCAAGAACCACCTCCCACCAACCTTCCAGTAATTGCTCTGTGACCCTCAGGGGAGGGAAGGCCTTGTGCTCACACTAAACAAACTTCAAAGAGCTGTTTGAAAGGGAAAACTGGTCACAGGTTCTTGAAAAGAGGTCAAAGGACATTTGATAACAGGGGGAGTGATTATTTATTCAGAGTGTGACATGGAAGCTCTGTGGGAGGTTATGAGCCCTGTTCAAGCAAATAAAATTGCGAGGTCTTTTTGGTCAGGTGAGTTTTCAAATTTTAGGATGTGTGGTATTCAAGTTCTGTTGACTATGGGAGGTCTGGTTTCCTCAGGAGGATATGAAAAAGAAGTCACCCCAGAGGTACAACTGAAGCTGTCTGCCACCAGGTCTGAGCTTGTGAGACCCAGAGCAAGAGTCAGGATTCTCACTGGGCCCCAACTAGCATGTGATGTCAGACAAATGGCTCAAGTGACCCTCCCCTTCTTCACCTACAAACCCAGTGCAAGCCCGTCCCTCTGCCTCTCCAAGACAAGTAAGACGACTCAGACGGAACGATTTCAGGCCTTTTGGTTCTTAAGGTGTCATGTTATTCATTTCCCCCCACTCATTTGTTTGTGGGTCTTGGAGGAAAATCTCACAAAAAGGGGAATTTTAATTAATACCAATCCACTGAGCTCTCAGCATAGCCTGAGAAAATGGTGACTCTTTCCAGTTCTCGAGGGGATTTCCTAGGAAGGGAGTTGTCCCTAGTGATTCCACAGCCTCATCTCAGGAGAGGAAAAAGAATCACTTTTTTTTTTTTTAAGATATTTCTTTCTCTCTTTCTTTCTTGTTTTTATTTATTTGACAGACAGAGATCACAAGTAGGCAGAGAGGCAGGCAGGGAGAGAGGAGGAAGCAGGCCTCCTGCTAAGCAGAGAGACCGATGCAGGACTGGATCCCAGGACCCTGGGATCATGACCTGAGCCAAAGGCAGAGGCTTTAACCCATGAGCCACCCAGGCACCCCAAGAATCACTTTCTACAAGAGCCATTGTGTTGGATAAACCATTCATCAAAACAGAATGATGTTGAGCATAAGTCAAACAATGTAAATGATCACCAAGTTTCATTTGCATGCACCAGCCCTGGATTTTGACCAATGAGAGACACACTGCAAGACTTTGCGATTTGTCAAGAATACATCCCAAACTTTTCATTTTGACCTAATTTTCTACCTTGGGCTCTGGGTGCAATTAATCGTAGGCACTAAAAATCTCAGGAAAGGAGAAAGCTCTCTGGAAATCCTGAGAGAGAAGGGAGAAGGGAGAGGACCAGATTCAGGGACTGCCTGAGTTTACAATGGCTGCCACACATGTCCGTGCTCACCTGCGACCATAGTGCCGTGCTGTCGCCCCAGAAAAATCAAGCACAGGACGGAATGCAATCACCAAACAGTGTACCTATAAGACAGCCTTACAAAACAAACCAGAAGAATGTTCTTCTGTGTTTAGAAATGAGGAAACAGTGATACAAAGACAGAAGCATGCCACATGAATTGTAGAATGAATGAGGACATGCCACCCAGGCCTCATCAATCAGAGGATACCATGCCCATGGCCACAGTGAGCAGTCCAGGGAGAACCATAGGAGATAGATGAACAGAAATATCTGAGAAGATGATCTTTTCTCAGGTGGGTTGTTGTAAAAATATAAAGGTTGAGCTACCAGTGGCTAACATGCCCACCATATGGAGAGAATCATTAAAGAGACGAAGATAAGGCTAGGCTCCCTTTTGGCCCCTGGATTCAACCATACCTGCAGCTCTGTTATCCCCAGGTTTTACTTAACTTTACTGTCTTTTAATCCAATAGATTCTCTCTATCTCTCTATCTCTCTCTCTCCCTCTCCTCCTCTCTCCCTCACATGTTACCTTGATATGGGTTGTCACTTACAAATAAAAAATTTTAATAAGTGCTTAGTTATAAGGAGTGAGATTATATGCAAAATTTTATATTTTTAGTCATCTTTATATTTTTTACCATAATTCAAAAAAAGTGACCTAGGTAAAAAACATATAAATTAGAACTCTTGAAAATATTATCTTCATAAGTATGTCAATGAGAGAAGTTGCCTGCTCATTTAACACAAACTAATCCTTGGTCATGAAGCTAATCCTTGGTCAACTAGAGTCAAAATGGGGACTTTCCAAACTGGGATGTATAAGAGGATTTTGCTGTTCTGAATGACATCCAAGGGAAACACTTTTCCAAAACACAGAATGCTCGGTGAACCCACTTCAGTCTTTCAATCCAAGAGAAAAATGTTTATAGCTGTGAAGCTATAAAAACACTTCCAAGAATCTAAAGTCAAATGTTTTCTGGAAGATCAATTTGCTGATTTGTACTCACCAAGATGTGTTATTAATAAAATGCCTGTTAAACCATGGCTCGAAGCCTGGTCTGCTGTTGCTCGTGGCCAGGATTCCTATGCCAACCTCGTTCACTCCAGAGTCTGGGAGATGCTCTCGCCATCATAGTGTGAACAACGCCATGAGGCAGCCACTGCCATGGGCACAGTCCAAACTCTGGCCTGGCCAGAGACATATTCTGCTAGAGAAACCCCTGAGGGTAAAGGTAACAATTCGGTTCCCAAGATCAGAGAGCTGTTCAGGGAAGGAGCTGGAATCCCAGACGCTAGTGGGGGTGTCCCCAGCTCCTTTCACTCTGGTCTTATTTGGAAATGATGAAGAAAATCCATGTGGCAAGTGTATCAGTCCCAAACCATTGCCATCCTCACCTCTGTATATCAGAATAGAACCAAGGCCACGTGATTATCCTCCACGGTGCTGTGACACTTGGGCCGTTGGGATGACACTCGGCCCATGACAACAGTCCTCAGATTCCACTGCCCCAAGATTGTAAGTTAAGGAATGCTGGTTCTGCAAGGAACTCATGGGTCACTTAGGGATGCTTTTTATACATAGGGGAAAACAGAGGCCCAGAGAGAGGAAGTGATGTGTCTAAGGTCACACGGGCACGCCTGGTGACAGAGCTCAGACCCAAACCTGTATCTCACTCACCTGCCAGAGCACTCTGCCTCAAGAGATTTCCCATCTTCCCACATGCTTGCCCTCCACTGGTGCCCAGTGCCAGACCTCCAGCTCACGGTTAATCCTGTAAGGTGACAGGTGTGCAGACTCACTCGGTTTTGCCTGATCCCAGCTCCCCCAAACTCTGGAGACATCCACTATACCCGTAAAATAGGGATTTTTTTTTTCATTTTCCTTTTGTTTGAAAAATTGGTTTTAATGTTTTGATAAGCAATTCTAAAGCAGAATTTTGAAAATATTCAAAAGTCGTTTTGAAAGCAGAGCTTGAATTATTTCATTCTGATTCGTCTGTGTGTATGTGTATAGATATAGACATATGTAGACAGATTCAGATACACACGTGCAGATGCATATATACATTTCCATATACAGAAATACATATGGAGAAGGGAAGGAAGGGACAGGCAGAAGAGATCATATCCCATAAAACAGTAGCTGAAACTCTCCACCTTTAGCCCTAATCAAGCCTTTAGCATGGCTCACATCCCTGTCTTTGACTCATACTGAAGTTGGGGTTCCCTTTGCTCACCGAGGCCTCCAGAAGCACCTACAGAAGTAGGCACTCATGGTAGCTCACACCAGCTGGGCCCAAACCAGCCAGACTCCCAGAATTCCTTTCCGGTGGTCTGCCCACTAGCTGTACTCTTTCAAATGATTCCAAGTTACTAATACTTGAGAGAGGCAATCAAGAGAGAAAAGCAGGGATTGCATCGTGGCTTTGGGCGCAAAGTTACAGAGGTTGGGACGGTCGAAGTGGTGGAAAGGGACTCATCACTGTAGGACCAGAAGGTGAGTGCCCTGCAAAGTGGCTACCCTTGAGGAGCGCTGGGAGAAAGAACAAATGAACCTTCGACAGACAGCGAGGGGGCCAGGGGGTCTGAGGTGGGGGAAGGGAGAGGAACAGTCCCGAAGTGGCTTGGGATCGCATGTGAGATTCAAGCCCACAAGGGGACAGGAATGATTCTTCACCCCACTCATAAGAGTAGAAGAGTTTCACCAGGCCCCTAAGTCAAGCCTGCTGCTTGTGGACAGCAGAGTATTGACTCAGACTGTGTAGGGAGGGCAGAGGATGTGCTCCAATGAAGAGGGTTTGCCTGGATGCCCGACTAGAGCAGGCAGCCAAAAAATGTTGTTTCCTCATCCCCATCCTATGTGGCTGGGTACCCAACTGCCTTTTAGGTTCACACCAGGTTCTCTGATTGGAAAGCCTGAAAAGGGTCATGGGGAGCTGTGTGCTCTCAAAGATGGGATGCACTGGGCCCCCCAGTAGTAGGGGAACCTGTGGTCTGTGCTGTTAAAGCCATCCCTTCCCTTTCCCTGTGTGCCTACTGCAAACATGGAATTAGGTGTATTAATTAAGTGGTTCATTTGTTTTCCCCTTGAAAGAGCTCTCTTCAGGTAATTAGAGTATCTTAAAAAACTGTTTTGGAGCTTGACGTAAAGATGGGCTTGGGTGCTACATGGGGAAGGCCTAGAAAACTCTCATTCTATTGGCAGAAAAAGAGCAAGGTCAGTGCTCAAATGTTCTCACATCTTCACAGGGTTCAAACTGGGGAAGAAACTAATGATTCTGGACCAGCAAGTCACCACCACCACACACACACATACACACACACACACACACACTCCCCAAACCATCCCCTCAAGAGAAGAAGACTATACAATTGGCCAACTGGCCTGTCAATTCTTGGTGACTTCTTAAGAGTCCACATCCAAGCAGACCTTCATGATCACCGCGCTGATGGAGACCTTGATGAATGACCAATCCAAATGGCCCCGCAGGATCATTTCCTCCCACGGCAGCTGAGCTGGGAGCTAACTCCATAGGTCTGAGCTAGCTAACCAGAAGAAAAAGCCGCCATCACCTCCTGAGTTCTAGAGGCCTCCCCTCTCCCTCTAGGTCACTTTTTTGAGTAGAGGGCATCCATTTTTGCATAGTCACATGGTCCCTGTCCCTGGATCCCATGTAGGACTTTATGAATGGGAAGGCCCTTCAGTAGAACAGACTTTGTGCATGGCCCCAAATGCTGGGTGATGAACACGCCAGAGTTTATGTGGGCTTTTAACCAAGACATTGGGGCAGCCTGCCCTGCGTCTGAATGTCTCCAGAGGCACACTCCTTCTGAGTATTCACTTCTGGTTTGTGTCATCTTTCTGTTTCCTCAATCTCCTTCAATGGCCTCTTCATGTTACTGTCATACTACCTGCTTCTGCCAGCCACTCCCCCTTTTAAAAGAACTGATTTGAATCCTCTTTTGGGAGGCCAGATATCCAAGTATCAAAGGATAAATATACTCTTGGAGAAGACCAGAGAACTTTCCTTTGTGGAAGAGATCCAAGAAATCAGGAAAGAAGCAAAGTCCCACCAAGACCAGAAGCCTTTTGAGCATCTGTAACTAGGATGCTGGAACCTCAGAAACAACAGAGGAGAGAGCCACACAACAATAAGAAGGACCTTTGCAAGGGCCCAGTCAGTAGAGTGAGCCCAGAAAGCCTTCTTCACCTACAGTGAGAGCTATCTCTCAAATCTGGTCTCCCTGGGCTGCAGGAAGCTTCCTCTGCCACTTTGTAGAAGGATGCTTTGCAGAAGCAATTAGCAGAGCCTCCCCTCCTGAGGGAGCGCCCAGTTTGAGCTCTACAGTGTCTGACACATCATGCAATCGCCATCCCGAGAGCAAAGGGCTCCACACCCGTCCCGCACATAGTGCACACACGGTCACAATTGAATGAATGAGAGCATGAGTGAGTGAGCAAATGAGAACACAAGGATCTTGAGCACTAGAAACAGTTCATGGAGCTCATGGGATTCTGCCAGTAGGACTCGGTCCTTTAAAGATGATCCTCGGCAATACAGAGACTCTCTCAAACTGTGTGTCAGCTGAATTCAAATTGAGAAAAGCAATGCATTGGGTGGGATGCAGAAGCTATTCAAGGTTAATCAGTGAAGAGGACCAGGAGGAGGACAGACACACTGCCAGAGCTCTCTGGGGCAGCATCTGTGGCCAGTTCTGCGATGAGGAAGCATCAGCGGTTAACATCAGGACAACACTGTGCCTACACCCGTGCATTGTGCTGAACTGGTGTGCACATATTCATGTGGACCTTTGACTCTCTGGATCTGGTGATCATATACTCTTTGGGTGTTTCTTACAAAATCTTGAATCCAAGGACTTCTTTGGGCATGAATGGGAAGCTGTAGCTGAACCAGGTGGAGGCAACCTCTATAGGCCCAGGGCCCACAGAAGGCAATCCAAGAAAGCAACATTCTCAAAAATGGGGCCTGAATAGGGTGGATTCGGGTCTTCAGGTGCCACATCGTACCCAGGAATGTTACAAAACCTGTAGTAGCCAGCCTCTAAGATGATCCTCTCCAGATGATCCTCACTTCCTAGTAGGCAGGCCCTGTACAACTACTTAATCAGGACTGACCTGCAGAAATAAGAGCAGAGGCCTCCTAAGGCTAGGACATAAACAGCACTGGAGTTTCCACAGTGGCATTTAGGACCCCACATTCTGGAGGAAGCCATCTGCATGTTATGAAGACCCTCAGCTGCCCTGTGGGGCATGTGCAAGGTGGGGAAGGGAGGTCCCCTGCCAACAGTTCCCTGCCAACAGTCAGCATCACTTGGTCATCCATGAGCCTCCTTGGAAGCAGAACGCCCAGTCCCAGTCAAACCTTCAGATGACAGCAGCCCCAGCCGGCATCTTGACTATAATCTAGTGAAGGTCTTGAGCCAGAATGCAGCCCAGCCAGCACTCCTGAATCACTGGCCCTCAGAGACTGTGAGCTAATGAACAGTTGTCCTTATTCAAGCAAGGGAAGTTTATTAAACAGCAACAATACAGTGTCTATTTCAGCTTGCAGAGGGCATTTTTTCACTCAATTCCAAACTCTTAACTCTATTAACTGGATAATTGAGAGTGGCTAATATATGGCTCATGTACTCACTACCCCAACCCTCCTCATATTCAGGAAATACAGGAGGCAATTTTGGAAGACAAAATAAAAAAACTAAACAACATATGTGTGTATCCATATGTATATGTACATACACACATATACATACACACTCACATACACATATATACATATATGCATGTGTACTCTCTCTCACTGCCCCAACCCCCCTTTCTGTCACACACACACACATACACACAATCACAATACAAAATTAGAACCTTGGGAATTTTGGATTTACTTTGACCTATGTAAAGTGGGTAAAATTTGATTCATGAAAGTTACTCTAAGGGAAAGGAGTGTACCCCAGCCAGGAGAGCTTTGACCAAAGTTAAGTGTGTGTTGATAAAATATCTAGAAGGGACATGTTTAGGAGCCAAAACAGGAAAATCAGGTGACCCAGGAATACAAGGTGCTGTAAACTTAGCTAGGCTCACTCCTAACATTTCTGAGGCTTGAAATGAGAGTCCAAAGACAGGCCACATACCATGTATCTGGATATTTCTAAGGTATTTAATATAGACTTAGGAATGCCAAACTCTAATTTCTACCTGTTTGTGTCTGGGGCCTATGACTAGCAACCAGGTGGTTCTCTGACCCTAAAACTTTGGAGGATTCCCCGTCATCCCTGCCAAGCTGTACCCCACTCTTCTGACTCAATTTCTAAGCAGTTCCAAAACCACATCCTCCCAGCCAAAGGGAGGAAGAGACTATAATTATCCAGGGAACCCAGCTCCTGCCAAGACACCCACTTTTAGCAACTAGGGGCAGTTAACTTTAAACAAAAGGAGCAACTGTCTCTGGGTCCTCAGAGCAGACCTGTGATTTTCTCCTCCTCCCACACAAACCCAGTGGTCCCACCCCAATATCCCTAGGCTCAGAGGGGTCCAGTTTGTTTCAAACAACTTCCTTCCATAATCTCTCTTTGCTCAGTGTTTGGCCAAACCTTCAAAAAAAGTTCCTTAGGAAACTGAAATTAAATTTAAAAAAAAAAGTCTTTGGGATTTGTAGCTTATTTCTCTAAAGTGTGGGGCCTGGGGCAGGGCTGTCTTACAGACCTAAGGGCAGTTCTGAGCCCAGCCATCATCGATTCCATTGCTAGAGGATGCTCTTAGTCAAGGCCATTCAAGGAGTCACCATACTCCTCCTTGATCAGGATGTAGTTGAGGGGATAGAAGCATCTCATAGTTGACCACTAAGATCCCTCTCAGTGGAGATTCCATCTTTCATGATCCTTTAATATCCCTCACTGGCAGCTGGTCCTTGGGTAGGATCTTACATCCCTCATTCCTTTCAAATGAGCGTAAGGGATTCTTGCTATCCATGTGAGTACTGACCTGCTCAGGCTTAGGGAAAAAGAACTAAAATAAGGTCAGGGGAATCCAATTTTTGCCAACTTCACACTATGAAAATGGGTGCTTCAGTCTCCCTGTCTGCCCGTTCCAACCTCCCAAAGGGTGAGAGAGTTATTACCTTAAGGATAAAGACTAAACAATCCTCTTCTTGGCCCCTTGCCCATATCAGCAATTCTACCTGGTGCTCCAGGATCTCAGGGATTCTATAGATGAGGGATTAGTAGATCAAGCCCAAGGACAGAATTCTGCCCACTCCCTGTTTTTCCAACCATGTCCACATCTTTACCTAATATCTATGGCTGCTTCTGTGCTGAAATGACAGAAATGAGTGGTCAAGATAGAGATTGTGTGGCCAGCAAAGCCTGAAATATTATCATCTGACTCTTCACAGAAAGAATTTGCTGACCCCTTCTCTAGATGATGACAGCCATTAACAATTCTAGTACTTACTATGTGCTGAACATTGTTCTAGGTACCATACCTATTGTATCGCATCCTCACGCCAAGCTTTGAAAACTTCCAATGAAATTATGCCAGTTTCGCAGATAAGGAAACAGTAGCAGAGAAAGAGCTTAAGGAACCTTCTCCAATGTCACCAACATAAGAGGGGCTGGGACTCAATGCTAGCTGGTCTGGGTCCAGAATCCATGCTCTTAATGGCCATACTATACTGCCCGAAAATTCTGTCAGGAAAATTCCCCCTACATTACTGGTGGATTGATTTCATGCAGCCTTCAGGCCCCAAATTTAGCCCCACAGTTACCTCCATAAATCACTTGGAAGGGATGTGCCAACTATAAGCAACAAATGGGCATTTCTGGAATTTAATAGCTTCTTAAATTTGATTAGAATGAGCCCATCTGTGGGAGCCTGAACATCGCTGGGCACCAACAAAATGAAGTTTCTGGCTGTAGTGTGAACCTTCCTGAAGACCTCAGTGGCTCCACTCACACAGGGCAACAGCCCTAATAAAGTCTTTCCTGAGTCATCAGCCAGGCCCTTCAGTGCACAGCCCATCAGTCACGCTGGGACAATTCTGGGGAGGCCAAGCTTTGCCTTAGCATATCTGCAACCCTTCCCATAAGTGACCCTGTTTTATCAGTTTGCTTCAAATAAATGTTAACAGTAAAGTCCACCTGATTAAAGTCTTCCACTGAGGGAAGAAATGACTATTTATTTAAGTTCCTTGCTTTAGTGAAGCATGATTATTTCCATTCTGGAAGTGTTTTTCGGAGAAAACCAGCCAGCCATCACTCAATAGTGGCTTTCAAAGCACTGGCTGATATCAATGAAAAGCAAGAGGAAACTTCTGAAAACAAGGCCATTTGATGGAAGATCCCAGAAGACTTCATGCATCCTGATCAAATAGGCTACTGGCTTCCTCCAACTGTTGGCCTGAATCCCAGTTGTCAGCTTGACAAGGATTTAAACAGCCCCACCTATCCACACAAACAGGAAGGTCTACTGCATCTATCGAATGTACTGGAAGTGATACACTCTCTCCCTTTCTGGCCATGTGAGGAGACAGGGGCATGTGTAATTGATCTTAGACATCTCCATTGTCTTGGCCATCTGCGGAGCAGGGTTGGCTGGGTTGCAAAACCCTGTGAAGACGTCGTGGCCAACTTAAACATCTCAGATGAAAAATTGCTTTTAGGTACAACTAACTTCCTGAAGTACTTCTGTCTTAAAAGGAATCCTTCGAAGGAGCCAGAAAAGATGTTAAAATGTCTCTAACTCAACTCGTTTGTTTTGCAAATAAGAAACGTGAAATTCCACCACATTTGGTGACAGGTGTCTAAGATCTCACCATTAGCCCTGATACAGCTAGAGAAAGTCAGTCTGATTAATGAAATGGAAGAGGAATATGTGCATTTGGTAAAACAGTGCTTTGAAAAGTAGTGTTGTTCCCATCCCAGCACATCTGTCCTCCTCCCCAGAGACAGCAACATTAACCAGGCTTCCATGCATCCTCAGAAACATTCCAGACTGAGACAGTGTCGTCAGTACATACACAGATAAACTTCTCTCCCACAAACCAGTGAGTCAATGTGATCGCTCTGGGTGTTGCCACAAGCACAACCAGGACTGTTTGTATTGATGACATGCCACCAGGTCCACGCCCACTTCAGATAGTCCTCACCTGCCAGGTCCTGCGCATGCACCCTCCACGCTCATTCCTATTGGCAGAACATAGCCCCAGCTGGCACTCTGCATGCTGCCCACCTAAAGTTGAGCTAAATGGACTAAAAGGCAAAAGCCCTGAACCCTGGCTGGGCATTTAGTGAGGTTACCTGTAATAGGCGTGCGGCATGGCCCTTGGTATTTCACCAGATTGGGGGAAATCCTTTTTGGCCTGGACATTTATGCAGAAAGTTATTTTTCCTGCAAACGGAGCTGAAAACACCCCTCCATCAGGATGTCTGGGTGGCTCAGTAGGTTAAGCGGCTGTTTTGGGCTGAGGCCATGATTCCAGTGTCCTGGGATGGAGTCCAAAAGTAGGCTCCTTGCTCAGAGGTGAGCCTGCTTCTCCATCTGCCCTCTGCTCCCCCTGCTTGTGCACTCTCTCTCTCTCTAACTCTTTCTCAAGCCTCAATTAAATGGGCGTAGTTAGAGCTGCCTTGCCACTCCCATGGGTTGTTGCGAGGATGAAATGAGTTCAGTATAAGCTAAATAAAAGTATGAGCTCATGATTTTCTAGCCCATAGCCAGACTCCAGGAAAGAAGAGAAAGAAAGACCCAGGATGAGGGGGCTCACCAGCTAAAACAAGGTTCCAAGAGGAAGGAGATGCTCAGGGACAAGGTGAAGTGGCCTGAGGAGGGCTTTGTCTGCAGTGCACAAGGAGAAGACTGTGACACTGGGGAAACTCTTTTCCCTTAGGGCAACCTCCAAAGGTTCAGAATGTTCCCACTGATTTCTGGGCACATGTTGCTATGATACCCTCTCCACAACTTCTTCTAGATCCCTGGCAAAACCCGCTCTTCAGTTTGTGCCACCTTTGGGGACAGCATGTTCCATGAGCTTACTCCCTGTTCTGTGGGGTTGTGTGTGTGTGTGTGTGTGTGTGTGTGTGTGTGTGTGTGTGTGAGCTTCCCTGTATTGCCTGGCATACCCTGCTTCTCCTGCTCCAGGAGAAAATGGGAAAAGTCCATTTTCAGTCTAAAACTATCTTTTTTTTTAAAGATTTTATAAAACTATCTTTTTAAAATAGCTTTACAGATTTGTATTCTCCAGGCTGTCCAGTCCCAACCACAGAGCCTGCCCTTGGGTACCGTCCCTGATTTGTTCAGCCCATAAAAACCACCCTTGGTTTGCAATGAGTAACTGAGTTTATTGCAAGCAAGGCTTGGGTCAGAGGGGTGGGCAACACATCAGCATCTGCTGAGAGGGTGCTGTGCCTGGAAAGGGGCTTTGGGCTGGGTACGATGCAAGGGGACACCAAGGGAATGATAACCCCAGAGGTTATCATTATAACATTATATCATTATAACATTATAACAATCAGAGAAATCACTGTAATTCAAGATCCCCCAGAACCTAGGCTCAGAGAGACTAGGATTTGGTAATAATGAT
The DNA here is from genome assembly GCA_004024625.1 of Mellivora capensis. Lineage (NCBI taxonomy): Eukaryota > Metazoa > Chordata > Mammalia > Carnivora > Mustelidae > Mellivora > Mellivora capensis. The sequence continues at coordinate 88,893 of PISX010002103.1, forward strand.
CAATGTCATCTGAAGATTATGACAATTGAAGGATCATTTATTCTGTGACAGACCACCACCATATATTATTTCATTTAACTTAATCCCCAAAGCCACTTTATGAAATAGGCATTATTGTCCTAGTTCATGGAGATTTTAAGGACCCTGTCCAATGTCACACAGTGATTAATTGGCTGAGCTGGGATTTGAACCCAGGCTAGCCTGGTGCTTAGTCAGCCACCACATTACGACATCATCTCCCTAGTCTGATACATTCTGGAGACATCCAGGAAGGAGGTGGGATGGTCAGAGGTGAAGGACAATTCTGAGGCAATTTGTGGCCAGATTTTTTTAAAATATGAAACGAATTAGAGTAGGAGGAGGACGTTGTCGGAAAAACAGCTCTCAGAACAAAGGTTGTTGTGTAAATGCGAGAAAATACTTTCATCCTTTGTATCTCTAACACCCTATCTTATAGACATCTGGTCAACCACTCTTGGTTAAATGTTTGTTATAGAAATTGATACAAAAAATAATTTTAAAATTGCCATTTCTACTAAAAACAATAATCTTCACTTGGGTTCTTCCAAGATTTGAGGGCTGTCCCTGGTCAGGTGAGAATGTTTTGCTTAACTACCTCTGTTTCCAGGATCCTGAAAAGTTAATTCTAGAATGACCTGTCTGCCCTGGTGCTGACCATCATGGGCGGGCAAGGCTCACAGAACCCCAAGGGCAGCATCCCCTCAGAGCCATGTTCCAAGGCCCGACCCTCAGTCAAGTGGAGCCCAGTTCTAAATTCACAGACTGAGGATTCCCTGGGGCTTGGCAGCACTAAATGACATCATAGTCACAGCCATTAAATAGCTGATTCCAAACTTTGGATATATTCCAGCTATATATTCACATTTTTTTAATTCACAATATTCACAATATTCCAGAATATATTCACATTTGATGTGAAAAAGCAAACACCAGGGGCGCCTGGCGGGCTCAGTGGGTTAAGCCTCTGCCTTCGGCTCAGGTCATGATCCCCAGGGTCCTGGGATCGAGCCCCACATCGGGCTCTCTGCTCCACGGAGAGCCTGCTTCCCCATCTCTCTCTCTGCCAGCCTCTCTGCCTACTTGTGATCTGTCAAATAAATAAATAAAATCTTAAAAAAAAAAAGAAAAGGTAAACACCAGAAATTGAGGGGCAATAAGGATGTCATCAACTTCTCTGCTCAAAGTGTGCATCCTGAAAAGCAATCATTCCACTTCCTGGGCTTAATGGCTCATTCACCTTGAATTTCTCTAAAAGAAAAATATCTTCTAGCAACGTCAGGCACAGGAACACTGGGGCATCTCCACCACTGCTGGTAAAAATGTAAGCACGTAGTACCTCTTAGAGGGGATTTTACTTAAAGCACTTGGAATGCACATCCCTTGGGCTCAGCAAATGCAATCCCAGGAATTTACCATAAGGAGCTATTAAATAGGTGTTGGCAGAGTCAAGGATGTTTATTGTGGCACTGTTTATAGTAACTAAAAATTAGAAACAACTTAATGCCCTGTGGTAGAGATTGGTTAAATAATTTTTGAGATGTTGGCTCAAGGGAATATCATTCATAACATTAAAAATTTTCTTGTAGACATGCATTTACTGATGTGGAAATGTTAACCCCAACTCTACTTGACCCTTTTGGGATTTTACTAGATGCCACCTTTTCATGAATGACTTCTATCCCCTTCTTTAATGATATTCAAAGAACCATTTCACTGCCCTTGTCCCACTCAAACATCAAATGGCTCCCTCTAATACATCCTAGAATGTTGAGTAAATCTGATTTAAATTACCTCATGATTATATAAACTTATGGTACCCATTCTTGACTTGCCCAAGTGGAAATCCCAGGTTTGATAAGTGACATCCTCCGGAAGTCATCATCTCCTCTGGATCCTGGTCCTACTTCAGACCCACCCCAGATCTAACCTGACAACTCCAAGATACAGCTAGTAGAGAAGCAAGCATTGATCATGCTAGACAGGAAACCTAGGGACCAAAACCAACTTTCAAGATATACAAATACTTCAACATGATCCAAAATGTGGGAGTACACAAAGAAATCTCTAACTTTGCCGATGACTCAGTTCTTCCAAAATGATAAAATGGCAAGCTGTTCAACTGCAAAAAGAGCCAACAAAGAAATGAATAGTAGGCAGGAATCTACAGCTGTACTTCTCTGGAAGTATTAATAATTATACTTTTCCTTCAAATGACTTTCAGAAAAGTCATATCTACTGTTTTTATAAGACAAACATGTCAGCCTATCCATCATAACCCTGAGAAGAAACACAGCCATTCACTGTGTCCATTTCTTGGCAACATTTACCCATCACCCCACTGAGCCAAAGTGTAGCAAAGCCACTGCTATCAGAAACGGGCATTGTACATTTACCCAAAACCAATTTCCAGCCATATTTGGAAAAGTATGTGAATTTTGGGTTACCACATCTTTAAAAAGAGGCTCAAGGAAACTCTCAGAGCACAAATGATGGTTGCAAAGATATGTACAAGGTATACAAACATTAGACAAGAAGGTGGAGAACTGGATGAAAATCCCAGCATGGCCACTGACAGTGGGTGTGGCCTGGGCAGAATTCCCCTGGAGTTCAGAGGATTTGGTCAGGTAACATTCCTGAAAGATCCTCTCACGATGGCTAGAATTTACTAAGGGCTCAGAAAAATCCTGATCTGCCTTTTAATGGGAAGCATGCGATGGGATGGGAGCCCACCATGTTGAGGGTTTTCAACCAGAAAAGATCATGGCACTAGGGATACTAATGTTATCATACAAATCAGGAGAGTATGTACAATGAGACCACCCTCCCCAAGACCCTTGAGAAACCAACCAGTGCCCTATCCCACCTCCAGAGATCCAGCACTTGGTAGAAAGCACCACAAGGACCCCAGACGCATTCAGTGCAAGATCTAAAAGCAGAGACAGCCAGTAGAAAAAGGACAGGAGCCTGGCCAGAGGCAGCCATCTGTAGAAACTTCAAAGGCTTTCCCTATACCCCTGCCAACCCCAACCAACCCAGAGGTGTTCATTCAGGGGAAACAAAGAGGGTGTAGGATGACAGACCCTTTCATATACAGAAGAACACAACACACACACACACACACACACACTCACACACACACACACACACAGCAGTGGGTAAATGGAAGACATATATCATGCGATTAAATTATTTAAATGATCAATTCTAAATCTCAGCAATCAGAACTAGACTGTTGCAATAACTCAACATTACTGAAAAGTTATGGAAATGGGCTGATGAGTCATTAGGGGGATCCCCACCCAGAGGAAAATGTGTATGTCAGGACACAACTGGCAGTAGTTATCAAAAAAGAATTTACAAATTATGTCATGCTTTTGCCTCCAAAGAGGTGAGATACCTGAATAAATTAGTTACACAATCGGTGAAAGATATCTTTTTTCCATCAACAACTATGTGACTGAGGTCACTTGCAAGGTGAGGAAGGCGGTGGTTGTATGTGCACGGCCAGTCTTCTAGACCTCACGGTGGTACTGGGCACCAGTGCTTCCTGCTGGAATCCCTCCCCAAGCCTGGACATGAACTCAACAAACATGCTCCTCACTTTCCAAGCACCTGGCTGGTCACCTCAGACCCCTGGTCTCATCTGTGGGTATTCCCCCAAACTGCGGTTGTACTTCTGCTTTACTTCCTCTCAGAAAGCTCACCATAGTCATTGCTTTACCTGCAACCCCTCATGGAAATCTCCTCACACTACACAACATTCCTCCTGCTCTGTGCCCTCATGTTTACAGACTGACTCTAGAGACTCAGGTCCTCCGCTTAAAAGTCAATGCTGAGAATGGAAGTGTGCTTTCCCCTCCTATGGGCAAGTTCTTCAGAGTCTTGATCCCAAATCCCAGTTGTGGATCATAGAGAAAAAGAGAGAGATGCCCAAACTTCCCTGTGATTTGTAAATGTGTATATTATTGGAACTTAGCCGAAGCAAGGACATTTTGGCCTAAATTTCAAAATGGTACATCTCCTTCTAAGAAGAGTAAGACTTCAGTGACTACTGGAAACAGAAAGTAGTGGCTGGGTTCCAGGTATCTACTGCTGAGGAACAAATTACTTCAAAATTTAGAAACTTAAAGTAAGCATATTACTTCATCTTACAGTTTTGTAGGTCAAGAATACGGGTGGCTGGGTGACTCATCTGTTCCATGTGGCATCAACAGAGGTCGTTGGCGCTTGGCTGGAGGAGGCCCGGTGTAGTGGGTCTCTGATACACTGGCACCTTGGCAGAGGCACCAGGGACACTGAGATCAGCAGATACTCTCGAATAGAGCACTTACCTGGGGCCTCTCCAGCCTGGCAGCCTCAGGGAAGTTAGACATCCAATATGGCAGCCCAGGGCACCAAGAGCAAGTGTTCCAGTCAAGACGCCCAGCTGTAAGCTACAGAGATCCCTGTGGGCAAACTTTAAATGGCTCAGGAAGCTACTCCTGCCTCACTCTATGGGTCAAGCAAGTCACTAAGACCAGACTGCCTTTAGAAGGAGGAGATTTAAATGCCACTTTTGATGAGAGAAGTTGCAAAGAATTTGCTACCATCTGTCTTTTTTCCAACCATCTTTTGTCGACCACAGACCCTGCTATCGTCCCTTTCACTAGGTTAGGCTTGGGTTAGGGCATCGAGTTTGCTCTGCAGATGACACAGTGTCACCCCTCACTAGCTCCCAAGGACGTGATTCCTCTTTTGCAGGTGCTGTAGCCGGCAGCAGACTTAGCATCTCTTTTAGGCCTGGAGGAATTAGTGACTGTTAGAAAAAAATCACAGCAACACTGATACTAACATCCATTCCAGCAGAAAATGGTGGTAAGAGAGTGAGTTTCACAGGCACAGCCTACCTGTGTTCAAATCCTTGCTCTGTAATTTACTGGCAGTAAAAATAATCAGGCAAGAGGCTACAATTTTCTGATCCTTGCCTTTTAAATGAATATAATACCTACAGCAGCTGTCTCAGGGGCCCCTCACTCCTGATCTGTGTCCATGCCTTCAAGTAAAATATTATGGGGAGCCTTCCAGGAGGTCCCGGGGACAAGAGCCCCAGTGGTCACACCCATAAATCACCCTTGGCATGTTTTTTCCCTACTTCCTGCCTCCCTGTCTGGGCTCCCTCCCTCCTGTTTCCTGGAATCACCTCCCCCATAAATGATCTGCATCCAAGTCTTCCTCCCAGAATTCACCTTCAGGGGAGCCAAAACTATGGGAATTCTCATGTTGTATGGTTGTTCTAGCATAACATAAGCTCAGAACATGCGAAATGTCTGGCTGGCAAATAGTTGTCCCAAAACATCCTCATTCTCTACCTTTCTTAGATGTCAGGACCACTCACATTTCCCCTGAACACAACCAGTCCTTTCCAGACCAATTCACTGCTCAGCCTTCCCTCCTTCCACTTGGTGAGACCCCCACTTACCCCAGTGCATCCTGCGCTGACCTCCCTGAGCCCCTGACACCTCCCAGCAGCACACCTCTCTCCTTGCTGCACCTTCCACAGTCTTGTGCTTTGTCACACTCATTACATTGTCTTTGCTGGTCTTCTTCATGAGACAAGTTCTCAGAGGGCAGTGAACAAGTCTGTTTTTGCTAGCTAAGGAAGGAAAACAATATTTGTTGAATGAATGAATTAATGAATGGGTAAAATAAATGTTCTTTCTTCTGTGATGCATGCACTATCCTCATCCTCTTCCCACTAGCCTTCCACCAACCTGCACACACAAGCACCCTGCAAGCCATTCCCCTTCTACACTCAATCAGCATGCTGGTGTGACGTGCATTTACCATGCTCTTCTCTGTAATACGAATTAGTGTGGTTTGCTTATTTCCTTCCTCCCTTTCTTCCTTCCCTCTCCTTTCCTTTCTTTTCCTTTCCTTCCCTTCCCTTCCCTCCCCTTCCCTTTCCTATCCCTTGTTTCCTTCCTTCCTTCCTTCCTTCCTTCCTTCCTTCCTTCCTTTTGTGAGAGTCCCGTCATAACAGTCTGAACCATGTGCTCATAGGAACCTCAGACATGTTGGTTTCAGTAGCACCTGGGTCTCCCCTGCATAAGCTCCCTGTGATTACTGCACAGCATGTCCAGGCTAACATTCGGCCTTACCCCAAGACCCACCCTCTTGCAAATCAAGGACAACTGGCTGTCCCTACAAAACAATATTCTCACATGGGCAAAGGAGCTGCTCCAGAGGAAGGGAGGTTGGGCAAGGGATCCCATTGAGGACATAGCTGCTGAGAGCTGACAGCCGAGGGACATGCTGCATTGTCACACCAGCCCACTTCCAACCGGGCCCACGGAAACATGTTGCCCAGTTCCTAGGAAACTGGGGTGATAATCAGTGAGAAAAGAAAGCCTGCTCACAGACTGTATAGTAGGAAACCGAATGCATTAGGCTGGGCTATGGCTTTCCCAGACTCCTGTGGGGTCAAGGAAGCCCATGGGAAAGATTTGTTCTAGGAGATGTATTAAAAGCCTGCAGACAGCTCAGCAAAGCGTTTCCAGGTAAAGGTAAAGACAGAACAGAAGTTCCCCTTCTCCTTCTCCCTGCCTTGAATGTAGGCACCACGTCTGGGACTCCAGCAGTCATCTTGTGACCATGAGAAAAGGTCAAAAGCTCAAGAGCCACTGATCCTGACATCTTTGAGCTGCCAAACCTCTATACTTCCAGTATATGAAAAAAAAATAAGCACCAATTTTTGTGCAGATCACTCTCTATTGGTTTTTCCTTACTTGCAGCCAAATGCATCCCAACTGATACGGATCTAGACTAGAGAAGACTCTTAGTTGCCACTGTGGCACCCTCCCCAGTGGCACCCACAGCTGGTGTGGCCTGGAGAAACAGGTGTGGTTTATGAAATGTCATGCCCACTCTTGTTCCATGAGCTCCTGGAAAGCAAGGAAATGTTGCAGAATCCATCAACATGTCTCCTTCTATACCATCACCAAGCCCAGCATCTCACTCATGTCAGTTACTTAATAGACTTTTGTTTGTTTACCTAATTTGCTTATAAGCAGAAGAAAACAGAGAATCTTCTTTGGGCTGCTGCAGAACAATTGTAATTTAAGAAATGTTGGAGTCAATGCTGTCCGTGAGCACGGGGAGGTCATGAGGCTCATGGTTCCCCATCTTCCCCCAAATCACCCCACTCTGCCACCACATGCTCTGGGTTAAGGGGTTGGTAGAATGGAGAAAGGGAGACTGAGGGCAATCTCTTCATGAATTTTCTCCCCCAGAAGATTGTAATTTCAAGTGCATTACAGGAATATATTTTTAAAGATGGCAGCAGTCGGAGGGGGTGGCTGGTGGGTGGGCAATGATAGGCTCAAACAAAAAGCCCTACTCATGAGATATCATCAGAATCCTTTCTCTCCAGGAGGTTTCTGAAATCAACCTGGGCTTAGGACTTTGAAGATAAGTCTTCTGAATTTCCTCAGGATGAACACTGCTGAGTAAAAGCTGACTCAAAAAGACATGGCAGACTCAAGTGTTTACCAAGAAAAGTGTACTCAGCACTTGACATAATTCCGAAGGACTTTATCCTAAAAATATTTTTATTAGAGCCAGAAATAATTTAATCACAGGCTTCTATTCGTCAGAGATCCGCCAGCACCCTGTGCCCAGACTCTCAGACATTTAAACAGGAAACTCTAAGTCCAAAGAACAGAAAACATTCTGAACCGAGCCAGGGAGTTGGAAAGTGACCCTCCCTGCTCAGACTAAGCTGTCCGCCTCCCCAGCTCCACCGTTGGAAGATAACGTTAAATCTAAATCTCGAAGTGGGGGTGGGACAGTTCTTTTCACAGTGGGATAAAGGAGCTTGCTTAAGCCTGAAGACAGAGCCTGGCAGCATCAGAACTTCAAGAAGGGGAACTCTGATCTCTGAGTGTAGGAGGGAGTGATTCCTGGAATAGGACTCCAATCTCTTCCTTTGGTTACAGAGAAAATCCTCCTTATTTGCCTCAGAACATCTCACCTCCCATGAACACCAAGAAGCCAGCACAATTTGTTCACTCATTCGTCTGATATCTTGGACATTGGGAAATCCGTAGACCTCTGCCTTACAAATAATATTTGTAAGGCGAGTTCCTTTGAGGCAACCAGGTAAGCACCTGGGTAGATAAATGGCCCCACAGGGGAAAGTCAGTATAGACACTCCAGGAAGAGGTGGTGACACTCCAGGATGGAGTATAGACACTCCAAGATGGAGGTGGAGGTGGAGGCCAGGGACTCAGTTCTCCTTGACAATGTATGCTCAGAACCTTCCCATTGTCCTTTGTTCATTTATTGACCAGGTATGAATGCTGGGTGCTTCATGTGTGCTCAGTCAGGTAATGCATGCTAAGCAGAAGCAACCAGGACAACCAGGACAAAGCCAAAGTGTGTAGGGTCGAGACCCTACCCTCAAAGAGCCTATAATTTTCTAGAAAAGACAGATGGGACACAGGCAACTTCAGTGTTCTAGAAGACCAAGTTCAGGGACTAAGAATGTGACATCTGGAGCTAGAGAACAGGGTTCGATCCCCATTGCTTCCCCTTTCTACCTTTGTAACTGAGGCAAGTTACTTAAGCTGCTCAAGCCTCAGTTTCCCCATACATCAAGTAGGGGTATTATTACTAACTGTCTCATAGGTTTGGGACAACAAAGGAGATAGAATATGAAAAAGTATTTAGATAAAGCCTGGCCTGTTGGATCAATATATGACAACTATTCCAACTGTGAGGGCTTCCTGGTGCCCTAGGGGCACATAAGAGAGGTGTCTTTGCCAGGTTCGGGAGGTTGGGAAAAGCTTCCCAGGAAAGACCTGAACAGGAAGGAGGAGTCAGCCCAATTGAACACAATGGGAAGTTTTCCAGACTGGGTAACAACACATGCCAAGTCCCCGGGACCAGAGACAACAGACCTGAGCAGAAGCGCGAGTGGTTCAGTATGGCCGGCACTGGGTGAGGAGATGCGGAGGGTCTCACAGGAGGTGAAGCGTCCATCAGTTCGCTCGACAAATATTTGAAACTGCAAACACAGCAGTGAATAGCTACAACCACGGCCCTCTTAGAACTTACATTCTAGTATAAGGAGACAGAAGCAGACAACATCAATGACATAAGTAAGCTGACTGAGAAAAACCTTTTGGTTTGGACTCCAGCATCCTGCCAATAGGCAGCCATTAAAAAGTCTGAAACAGAGCAGCCACACCACCATGTTTGGGCTTCAGAAAGATGACTCTAGGGGCACCTGGGTGGTTCAGTAGGTTAAGCATCTGGTTTCAGCTCAGGTCATGATATCAGGGTCCCAGGATCAAGCTCCACCTTGGGATCCATGCTTGACAGAGAGTCTGTTTCTCCCTCTGCTCTTTCCACTTGTGCTCTCTCTTTCTCGCTCAAATAAATAAATAAATAAATAAAATCTATCTTTAAGGAAAAAAGAGAAGGGAGGGCGGGAGGAAGGAAGGAAGGAAAGAAAAGAAAGAAAGAAAAAGGAAGGAAGGGGAAGGAAGGAAGGAAAGAAGGCAGGCAGGCAGGCAGGCTGGCTCTGACTGCCCTGTGGAAGGTAAGCTGCAGTGGGAGGCCAGCCTGGAGGCAGAGGATCACGTCCCACCTTGAGACTGTGAAGCTAGGCAAAGTGTAAGCCTAGGATAGAACTGCGCCCCAAGGAAACTGTGAGGCCATGGCCCACGTGAAATTCCACAAGAGCACATCCCTGCCAAGGCCCCTCACCCCACACCCCTCTAGCACCTCCTTGTGGCCAGTTCTCTCCAAAGGGGGTTCAGAGTGCCAGGAGAGAATCTGATTGGCCATGACCCACGTGAAATTCCCACAAGAGCACATCCCTGCCAAGGCCCCTCACCCCACACCCCTCTAGCACCTCCTTGTGGCCAGTTCTCTCCAAAGGGGGTTCAGAGTGCCAGGAGAGAATCTGATTGGCTCAGCAGTCTTGTCTGTGTCATGCAGCCCCCTGGGGCATCTCGGAGTCAGTCCTGTCCTGAGTAGCCTCCTCAGAGCCCTTGCATGTGTCTACTATGACCTTTTTGCTCTGTGATGCTATGGTGGCTGCTTTGGAGAGACAAAGACAAAGTCAAATCCTGAACCTGCTCTCAAATTACTCACAGCCTCATAGGGGAAAAAAGGGAAAAGTTGAAAGCACTAAATGTTATAATAAAGGTCCACATAGGATTCAGGACTGGAAGGGACAATGAGTCCTGTGTCTGGTTCGGCTTTGTGATGGAGGCAGCATTGCAACAGAGCCCTAAGAGAAGAGTAGGGTTTGGAGCGGAAGAAAATGCATGGGCAAAGTCAGTTACAGGGAAGCCAATGGTAAACGGGCAAGGTCTTCCTCTGGCCCTGTCCTTTCAGTGCAGAAGCCATTCAGCCATCCATCCATTCATCCGTCCATTCATTCAACAAGCACGGATGGATCACCTACTGAGTACCAGGCCATAAGGACCTCCTCGCTTCTGAATGTCTCTTGAACAATTGCTGGACATTTTTTTTTCTTACACATCACACAGGAAATAAAGGCATGGAAAACAGCCTTAGAAAGGCTTTGTCCTGATCTCTGGGTCTAGCCTCCAGGAAGAGAGCCCAGTGGTACTCAAAACTTTTACCACAGACTGGAGACTTTGCCTGTTCTTTCTTCCAGGGAAGAAAATCTTGATAATGAAGAGTTGAACAGAAACAACAACAAAGTTGTGGTCCAGTTGCCAGAAATAGCCAAGAACTGCTTATTTTTAGGAGGCATCACTCCTGATGTTTCCTTCATCAGGACCCTCTTGGACGCCGGTCCCCTCTAAGCCACCCTGAGGAAGGAAGTGCAAGTGACCCTCCCATGAGTTTCAGAGAGGAACCAAGCATGCTTTGCTCTGTCATGTGCTCCTGTTCCACCTTTACAGTCCAGGCTATCCACAACTTCTGCCAGGCTCCTCTGTGTCCTGCGTTCTTTTGGGACTGAGTGCTGGAGCTTGTCCAGCTCAAGCTTTCAGAATCAGGAAGCTCCTTGGCCACACAACTACAACATACCCTCCAGCGTCAGCTCTGTCTGTGATAAGGGTAGTGTTCGGTTCCCCCTTCTGCCTACTCTTCCATCCTTCCTCTGAACTGGCTCAGAACATAGCTGGGAAAAGCAGAAGTGATAAGGAGTGGGATTTGTGGGTAAAATACACATCATGATGGAAATATCTGATAGAAACATCTGACGGCTGGCTCTTCCCTTGGAGGCTTATGGCAGCCCACATAGGATTGTGTGGCTGCAGAGGTTCTTCTAGGGAAGGTGGCGGGCCACTTCCAACCCATGTTATGCTTTGCCACTCGGAACCTTCCCTTGGCAACCATTGCAGCTCATGGTTTATTGGTTTGCTTGCTTGCCTTTTTAACACTCTTTTTTTTTAAAGATTTTATTTATTTATTTGACAGACAGAGATCACAAGTAGGCAGAGAGGCAGGCAGAGAGATAGGGGGAAGCAGGCTTTCTGCTGAGCAGAGAGCCAGATGCAGGGCTCGATCCCAGAACCCTGAGATCATGACCTGAGCCGAAGGCAGAGGCTTTAACCCACTGAGCCACCCAGGCGCCCCTTGCTTGCCTTTTTGTTAGCATACGGTTTCATATTGAGGCTGTTTGAAGTAGGACAGGGGCTGAGCAGGGAGGCAGGCCCTGTAGGGACCAAAGCCAAGTCAGGCGCCTTTGGAGACAGAGTGGTACAGCCTGACCTTGAACTACATTAGCTACAGGCAAGTGTGGTACGATTCCAGGCAAAGCTGAATGGAACTGGATTAAGCCTTTTTAGTATGGGCGGAACTGCTTCTAAACTGCAAGGCTGCTGAGTTCCTACGCTGCCCGTGGGCACCAAGACGTTCTAGCCCTGCACTGTCCGCCCCAGGCCTGAGCTGGCAGAGCCAGATCACGTGGCCCGTTTCCATCTCCACGGGGGCCAAGGGTGCTACTGTGGACGGGCACAGTCTACATTCATGGGCCTTGTCCATAACCCAAGAATCTTAAAATGGTCAAAGTGCTCAGTGAGTTTCCAAAAGACATGATTCTTGCTAGATGGGGTTGCGAGAACTGTTTGTTGAAGGAACATGGCAGAAACTATATTTCAGGCACTCCTTTAGGACAGTCATAAAGGAAGACAAGGCACAGATGAGGCAGGGTAAAGGGGCCATTAGGACAAGGGTTTTGAGTCTGAGGTGGGGTAGATGTTGAACCGATAGCATCTAGTGGGATTACCAAGCTCAAGAGAGGTGAGCTGGGGGCTGTGACAAACCCAAGCTTACTGATTTTATAGCTCTCACAGGGAAGAGCCAAAGGAGACAAAAATCTAGAAAAGTGTGCCAGGATGAATGAATGAATGGGTGGATGAATCCTTGTCTGGAAAGCAGAGGAAGTTACAGTCAAAGCCTTCAGACCCACAGGCATTAGAAGATGAAAGAGGTTAAGCCAGGGCTCCAACCTGGCCCCAGCTACAGAGCATGGAGATTGCCAGCACCCTAACCACTTCCAGCAAAATCCGTGGAGGCGGGGCTGCGCATCCACAGCTTTGGTTCAGTCCTTTCACATGATCCCAGTATGCAGCCAAGGCTGGGACCCTCCTGCTTACCTGGGGCACACACGCTCAGAGCCTGTCCCACTGCTTCAGAAACTTACTTATGTGGCAGAAATGCTACAAGGGTCTTGATCATTCCAAAGCTGAGGGAAAACCAAGAACTGAGTTGTACTTGGTGGGAGGATCAACTTCAGGGGACCCCAGGGGCACAGGCAGGGTCTGCAATCTGCTGAGAGTGATTTTGAAGCTCAAGTGGAGCCGGAAGAGATGCCTGCCCTTGGGAAAGGTGCAGAGGCCTAGAAAGTTCCACAGTAGGAGGCCATGGTTACCAGCGCTCCGGGCCAGGACTGCACGTGCCTGCTGACAACACACTGGGGAGGCTCTGTCACCAGGCAGGGCCTGAAATCCAGGACTCGCCTGGAAAGACTCCATAAGAAGTTCTGAGAGGGGAACCAGGTGGGGAAGAATGGCACCAAGAAACAAACGGAGCCTGGGAGAGGGGCTTTCCCTGGAAACATAGACATTACTCAAGAAGATATCAGGGATTCAGTTGCTGAGATAAGATGCATAAGATGCAGTGAAATTTTCCAGATAAGGTCCCTTTGGTGCTGTGACTAAGGCCTGTGAGGGTAGTTGGCCCAACAGAGTCAACATTCTTGGGTCAAAGATCCGAGATAAACCACTGCAGGCTCAGGCCATGAGCACGCCTCACGGGCACCCCAGGGCACCGCCCAGAGCCTCTCCTCAGCAGCTCCATCATTTTCAGCAAGTTCCCCTGGGACGCCAGTGCTGCCAGGCTGGGGTCCACACTCCGAGGACCGGCAGGCTGCACCAGCACCTGTCTGCCCTTCTCCCCAGTACCCCTGGGGCTGCTGGGGTCACTCCGACACCCAGTGCCAGGTGGGAACAACAGTGGCCTGCGATATCAGCTCCAAAGGCCAGGAGACAGCTTACCCTAAAACGTGGTGTGAGTGGAGTCCGGGCTGTGCTCATATGGTCATATTGTATTAACACCTGGGACTTTTTAAAGGGGACACCTGAGAGGCCAATGCCATGGCCAAGGCCTAGGAGCCACACCCTTCCCTGCAGAAGACAGACCAGACCGCAGGCTGCCAGTCGCTCCCCCTGGACAGAGAAGCCTTCCTGCAGCGACCGAGCGAGGTGGGATGGAGAAGGATGAAACTCAGGCGGCAATCTCAACATTTGTGAGGTTTGGTTTCTCTACCCTCAACTTTACAAGGGCAAATTTAATCTTTGAACTTGAATGTCTCCTAAGGAACTTGATAGTGAGAAAGGAATTGAAAATCAAATTCGGGCTACGGAATATTATTTTATAACCTTTTACTGCTAATGCTTGCCAGGTTGACCGTGACTGCTTTTCTGGCTTGGTGGCTGGGCTTAGTGGAGGATATTTGATTCTCTTGCAAAAAATAAAATAAAATAAAATCAGGAGCCTATCTGATTTGTTGGCTCTTTACTTTTGGCCATTTATGTCCTCGCAGAACTGCTGGTGAGCCCTCGCGTGAAGCGTGCACTGAGCAGGCGTTTCTGACACCCAGGTTTTGCTGCCCCTCCCAGGGCTAGCCAATTCCTAGAGCCCGCTTCTCAAATGCAAACCAACCAAATCAGAGTCCACACCAGGACCACCTCCTTTATCAGTCTCTCTCACCCTCCAGACCACCACCCACCTGCCCGAAACCAGACAGCAGTCAAAGATTATTCAATGAAATTAGTCAAGCTAGCCAACCCGAAGCGATCCAATGCTCCCCCTGTCTTGTCCTTTCTTTCCGCAGAAACAGCAGTAAAGCCATGCTTTCCCCTCATTCCCTCTGCCTCCTGACCCAGCCTGGTGCGTCCCCATGTGGTTCTGCGTGGCATGGGGTGGACCCTTCTTCTGGGATCTGTAACAAACCATCTCTTCAATGACAATCATTTCCAAATCTGCTGGCCTCACCATACCTGAATAATAAAAAAACTGATATTTTAGGGGCGCCTGGGTGGCTCAGCTGGTTAAGTGTCCAACTCTTAGTTTTGGCTCAGGTCCTGATCTCAGGAGTTGTGGGATCAAGCCCCAGTTAGTCTCCATGCTCGGGGCAGAGTCTGCCTGAGATTCTTTCCCTGTCCCTCTGCCCCTCCCCCCTACAATCAATCAATCAATCAATCAATCAAAATAGTAAGAATAATAAAACCTACATTTTAAAACAGTAATTTGGGACAGGAAATTTAATTCACATCCATTCCTAATCATTTCTGAACCTTCTGGGGGCTAAATCTACATTACCCACCATCAGGCCCAAAAAGATTGGATGGAGAAGGTTCACTTCTATTTCCTGGACCAGCAGCCAAAAGGTCAAGTGAGTGGGCTACTCATCCCCACCCTGTGGGACACAGGCCGGTTGTAGTCCCACAGGACAAGAGGACTAAAACCTAGGGAATGCTGTAAAGGAGACATTTGGGTCCCACGCGCGGTGCTTTTTTCCCTGCAGACGAACCCCTACTAGAGTCACTGTTGTCCCCTCCAGATGTGGCTTCGGTGAGTCGGGAGAAGAGCTGGACATGTGGACCTCAGCTCTTCTTCATGGCCAGGTTGTCCCCAGGAAAACAAATACTTGCTCTGCTCCCTCTTTCTGTATTCTTGCAAAGGACTCAGCCCAGCTTGGGGCCAGCTGTTCTCCAGCTGTGCTGAGTCCCGGGAGTCAGTATTAGGAAACTCTCCGTTGCTGCCCATCTAAGCCACATGATGATGTAATATTGAAACTGAGCTCCCCCGTCATCATCTCCAAAATGTAGCTTACAGGATTTGCCTTGATTTGGGGGGGGGGGAGGGGATGAAATTGTGTAAAACCTATAAAATCTTGCACATTGTAAACGATTAAATGTCAGTTTCCTCTTCTTCCTTCTTGCTTTTTTCCTCCATCATCCCAAGCTCTCCCTGCCTCCATCCTTGCAGCTGGCCGAGCTTCTCCTGGCCCCGCATGGCCCCACGCGTGGGCCTCCCTCAGGGGCCTGGTAATGGCAGATGGGCTGTTTCTGAAGAACCAGGGGCAGCACCTCCAGATGTTTGTTGGCAGGAGACTGTTTTGCTCTGCTTCATCCAAACAAGAAGAAGGAAGTGGTTTCTGCAGGCACGCTAGGGAGGAGGAGGGCATCCTCCTTGGCTGAGCTCTGTGGGAGATGGGCTGCAGGCCCCCACCACCACTCCACAGTGGCTAACCACGTGAGCCGCGAAGGGGGAGCGTCTGTGAACACACAGGGAGGCTCCCGGCCCTGCAGCAGACAGAGGCTGCCCCCCAGTGTGCCAGCTGGACTGCTCATCCTCTGGACACCCTGGGACACTGCCCTCCGTGGGGTGACAGCACTCTGTGGGAGGCCAGACGCAGCAACGAGAAGCCCTCATGAGACGACATGGTCAGCAGATGCCCACAGGTGGGAACAAGAACAGGAAAACAACCACAGAACACGAGGCCCTTAATGTGTCCAAGCGAGCTATCGGCAGGAGTCATGGAAATAACCCGTGCGAATTGGATAGTAGGGGCAGGAGCCGGGAAACTTGGAAGAGTCTGCTGGGGTGATCGTGTTTGTTCACACAGGCTGGCAAGTCCTGGAAAAACCCAAGTAACACACGCTGTCTCTGTCCAGCCGGCACGCTTTTGCAGTGCCTGCTTGGTGGTGAGGCTCCGGGCAGGTGCCAGGGATATTCCTGTCCCTGGAAGGTCTGACGCTAGATATATAGTCCTACCTGCTCCATAAAGCCCCTACACATCCCCCTAGCACAGGAAATCTTTGAGATATCAACTTTAACGCTAGTGCCCAAGTTATTTTTGGTGCCCACTCCGGGTCTCCACTGCCGTGCTCAGTCAGTTCTTGGCCAAGTGGTATTTGATGATGTAGGACCTGCGTCCCTGCAGGTAGAGCCTCCAAGCATGAGGCCGTCAGATGCTGATTACTGCCCCATCCCCCTGCTTTTGTAGGGGGAGGTGAAAAAAATTCCATTTCAGAAAGTTTGACCAATAGAATGAGCATAAACTAGATGAAGACATCAAGAACATCTTGTTTAAAATTTGGACTCAGATTTAAGTTTGGACTCAGAATTAAGCAGAATTCTTAGTTCAAGACACACACTCTTCATTGGTCCGTGAGTGACCTGTGTCTTCATCTGTTTGATACTAAAGAGTAATAATCCACGACTCAACAGGAGATCTAGACCTTGATTTAACTGTCTTTCTAACCCATCCCAGGCCTGGTCCCCCACCAGTCACCTATTGTGCTCACTCTCCTGAAACTTGGGTTGCCCATTCTCTTGCTTTCTTAAAACACAGACAATTGTAAACTTCTAAAAGCATATAAATGCTCTTCAAATACAGATACATACATATCCAAATATAGTTAAAATACAGTTTTATCACATGTGTGCCTTAAATATAAATATATATAAAGACATATGTATGCAGAGAGAGAGATTTTAGTTTTAGCTGTTTTTCACTTTCACTAAAAAGGGATCATGGTATAGATGTTTCTGGGACTTATTATTTACTTAATAATATATTTCTGAGGCTCATCCATTTTGCTGTGTGTAGCTATGTTTTATTCCTTTTCACTGCTGTAGAAGGTTCCACCAGGTGATTACACTCAGCTTATGGACACATTCTCTTGTCCAGTACGTATTTGGTTATTTCTATACTATTGGGTTTTTTTCCTCTGTATTATGGAAATTTCTAGGCATAGAAAAAGAGAGGATTGTATAAGGAGCACCCATCACTGGTGTTAACAATTGTCACCATACGGCCAATCAATCGCTGTATTCAACCACACTCCCCCCCAGTACTGGAACACTCTGACACAAATCTCAACTATCATCTGTAACTATTTCTTGAAGTCTGTCAGAAATACAGAAACTCTTCTTTCAAAATGTAACACAATCCCAGTATCACACTTACACTTTGCTATTATCATAAATCTGGTGTCCAAAATTCCCTGATTGTCTCTGTTCTTTCTAAGAGCAAGACCCGCCCCCACCCCCAACGCCCCATGTCCGAGCACTATGGATGGAGGAAGCGGGTAGAACACGCAGTCAAGGTGGAGTCTCCACACTTGTCGGCAGCTCTCCTCTGGCTGCAGTCGACTTCTTTTCCGGATCATGGCTGAAGCTACCAGAACCTGAGTGGGGGGAGCTCCGGGGAACCCTGGGGGAGGGGTCCCAGGAAGGAAGAGGACGAGAGCCACATGGCACCCCAGACGGAGGATCCACAAGGGGCAGAAGCACCCAGAGCTGCCCTTTGCTTCCATCTCAAGCCTTGTGTCCACCTCGTTCAAGGTCAAAGCTCCAAATTCGAGACCAAAAGTCCTCTGCCTGCTTCTTCTCATTTCCTTCCCTTCCTTCAATGCTTACAAGACAGGCAAGGAAGGAAAGAGAATAGAACAGCAGGGAAACACAAAAGTAAGGCTCAAAAACTGCCTGTAAACGTCCTTGGTCTAAACCAGCGATCAGCGAACTTTCTCCGGACAGCGCCAGAGAGCAAACAGTTCAGACTTTGTTGGCAGGATCACCCTGCCTTCAAAGAGCAAGAGCAGCCCTAGGCAACCCATAAACAAAATGACCGTGTGCTCACAAAACTTAATTTACAGAAACAAAGGGCAGGCTGCGTTTGGCCACCTTTGTGTCTAAACAGTACAACTAGTTTTGCTCCTGTCTATTCCTCCTACGTTTTTGATGATTAAATATAACACTCTGGGATAACTCCTGTTCTTAGCCCTGTTTTCAGATCAGAAGACTGACATACGGCACAGCTAAAGGGGTAGACCATGAATTGAACCTAAGAAGTCTGTCTTCAAAGCCCTTGAGTTTTTCCCCTTTTTCTAGCTGCCAACGAATTTTAATATGGTCTTAGCCATACTAATTGCATACACGATATACAATTTTTCCTTAACGTTACAAATATTTCCATCTTTCATTCTTGCTCTTTATAGCTCACAATTGACACATAATTGTTCATCATCGGGGTAGTAAGTTTCACTGAAACATTGTATACATCTGTTTATCTTCTGTTGCCGAATTCGTCTAAGATTAATTCCCCAGAGCAGCATTCCCAGGCACCTCTAGGACTTAGTAGTGGTGTGCTGGGGAGTGGGACACTGGCTTGTGGCATTTACCAGTTTTTATGGTGTCAGTAACTCCCGCGATGGCGGATTTTAAGCTTCCAACACGACATCACTGAGCAGAGCTGGGAAGAGATGCCACTTGGCCCTTGCAAAGAACAAGCTGCTCCCAGCAACCCCTGGCTTGATACAAATTGCCTTTCTACTTCCCAGGACAAAGTTATAAATAGAATTACAGGATGTGGGAGTTATTATCTGGAAATGACCTCGATGTTGCCTTTTTAAAACTGGATAGTTGTGTGAGTACCTGGGTATCTCAGTATTGTTTTCATTTATATCTCTGTTACTGAAATGGATCATTTTTCCATGGTCCCCTTATGTGTTTCTTCCACACGTTCCCTGTTCATGCTTCCCCCATCCACGAGGGTTAGGATGCCTTTCCTTAAACCCTCTATGCTGTCATTATTAATTCCTTGAGCTCGCCTGACATAATTTCCTTTATGTTCTGCTTTTATTCTTTTGTTATGCAGGAAATGGAACATAATCAATCCTTTTATTCTTTTATTGGTGAACGCAAGAAAATCCATCTTATTTTCACCTATTCCACAAACATGTATTAAATGTTCAGTGGCAGGCATGATTTCAGGTATCAGGGATACAGCCATGACCAAAATAACATCTCTGTCCTCATGCCATTCCCATGGGGAAAACTGAAAATAAACAAGTACGTATGTAATGGAAGGTCTGGTGGTGATAAGATCTATAAGGACACAAAGCAGAGGGAGAAACAGAGAGGGATGGAAAGAGGTACCATTCAGAAGTGTGCCTCTGGGAAGGTCACTTGAACAAAGACTTGAACTCAAGTGAAGGAGTGACTCATGCTAGTTTTTCTGCAATCCGATTTCTTAAAACTGAATTTACTAAGTTAACTGGGATTTTGGCAGGTGGAGGGGATGAGGATATGATATAAAAGAGGTTCTGATTATTTTTTTCCAACGTGTATGCAGTTATCTCAATACTTTTCCATCCTCCTCATTTTCAGAAGCTTTGAGATAACGCTGAGTCTATTTCTCAGTTCACTAAAATGTCCTAACATGTATTTTTCTCACAGTCTATTTTAATTGCTATTCTTTGGCTCATCCTTTTGGGAAAAATCCACCAATTTTTGCTGATGCTCTTTCTTTAGCATTTCTTTTTTTTTTTAAGATTTTATTTATTTATTTGTCAGAGAGAGAGAGAGAGTGAGCATAGGCAGAGTGGCAGGCAGAGGAAGAGGGAGAAGCAGGCTCCCTGCCGAACAAGGAGCCCGATGTGGGACTCGATCCCAGGACGCTGGGATCATGACCTGAGCCGAAGGCAGCCGCTTAACCAACTGAGCCACCCAGGCGTCCCTCTTTAGCATTTCTAAATCCCTCTTTCCAGTCTCAAAAAAATTAAATTCCATCTTCCCAAAAAGGCAACCTACGTCTTATCTTTGTTATCTGTTAACAGCTTCCACGGAGCATAGCCAACATAGATTTTTTTTTTCAACATAGATTTTTAATACATTTTCGTTAAAAGACAAATGAATGAACTACAAAATTCATTTGGATGTTTTCGACTCCACCTCACTCTTCTAAATAGGTCACAAGTGTCCAAGAGCTACTCTCCCACCCACATGTACACTTGCTCCTGTCAGTTTCAGAATAAACATCACATTCATACTTCTGTCCTTTACCATAAACACAGCAGCTCGTTAAACCAACTGAGGAAGAGCAGGATCCTCGCAAAGGCCAAGTCACTTCCATAAAAAAGGATATCGTTTGTCTCTGAATTGTTTTATTGTCTTTATTTTACTTGGGTGAGATTGAAAATCTTAATGGTCAGTCTTTAACGTGGTCAAACTGTATGCTTTTCCAGTTCTGTGTTTACACCGTCTGTGCATCCATATTCCCACCAAAACCAAGCAGACCAGGGAGAGGGGGGCCAGCATGGTCCCCCAGGAGAATGTGGTAGCTGTGGGAAGAACAGAGTCACATCATGGGTGGAAGGAACATTCTCTCACTGCCAAGCAGAACAGTGCAGTGCGTGTTTATAGAGAAGAGAGGAGCTAGAGTTCATTTTTTCCTAATAATTGTGCACTGACTTTTCACAAAGCATGCCCCTCACAGCGGATCAAGGATATCTGAGGACATCTGTGGCATTAGGGAAATGAGCAAGGTAGAACAAAAATCGATCAGAGAGCGATCAGAGAAAAGAGCACAGAGTGGGGCGAGGTGGCGAGGGTCTCTGTTCCACCTGTTGAATAGTGTGCAATAAGAGATTATCCGTTCAGGTCTCAACCAGACGACTGGGACGTGGCCAAGGTCCAGCGTGGCCTCTTCCAGTGAGTGAGCATGTCAGGGGAATGATAGAAACCAACAAACACAGGGCGAGAAAACCAACTTTGAATATAGGAGCTTTCGGTGTCAAGATGATTGCTTGGACCCAGCTATTTTATATTCTACTCCTTGGCATCTCTGCATCATGAAAATGTGGAGAGTACAAATAAAGATGTAACAAGCAAACACAGGAACGTGAGTGCTCCTGGACTCACTGATGACGAGGCCATAGTTCCACATTTTAAAGCTACTGTTTAACATCATCTATCTGGGCCTCTGGGAACCAACACAACTTCAGACTGTCTCTCCAGATGATTCTTCCACCTTAACATCCCACAAGGCTTGGAAATGCATCAAGCTTTCATTTGCTGAGCAGCCATCAGGACGCACCTCTCCATGCTGGGGACAGGCTGTTAGCTGTGCCCTCGGCCATGAGTCACAGCCAACCCCACAAAGGAGGGAGAAGGCTCACACTATGGAAATGTTTAAAGGTTCCCAGCTTCGGGTCCGGACAAACCACAGGTTCCTTTGGGTCACAATCTGAACCCCAGAAGTGGTCTCTGCTTTCTGGGGGACGCTTCCTTTCCAAGTCTGGACAACTACTGACTCTTTCATGGAAAAAATCTAAAGCGTCAGCCTTTGCATATATGTCCTAGGACAGCAGTCCTCACACGTGAATAGGAAAGGAGCCTGCTACCTTGCCCTCTTTGGCCTTACCCTGGGAGAATTGGGGTAGATCTGGGCTGAGGCCGGGGCTCTGTGTTTTCAGCTAGTGGCCCAAGTGGGCAGTGCTGGTGGTACTCAGACCGCAACTGGAGGAAAGCTGTATGCGTCATGCTCCGTCCTCAGGCTTAACCAAATCCTCTGCTTTCCAATTACAAGCACATCGGCAGCTGCCTTCCCAGCAAGGGAGAGAGAAAGTGGAGCAATTCGCTGGCTTGCTACAGACTGCCCAGAAGGCATAAGGAGACCGCTGCTGGAGATCACTTTGGCTTCTGCCTCGTCCCCTCTGGCTGTCAGCGGTCCCAGCAGTACCTGTGTTTCCTTTCCCCACTTAAACGCTGGGAGGAAATCAATTTGGTCCAAATGAGAGCACAGGTTTCTCTTTTCTTCTTACTGTGAATGGGCACTGGGTTGATCTGACTACAGTCTTGTGCTTTAGCTCCTGGGAACCAATGTCTTTAACCTGAAAGCTGCTCTGAGCTCTGTGGATCTCCCAGCCCCCAGCTCTTGGAGAAGGGAGTTCCTCAATTTCGGGATAAAGACGGGGGCGCCCCCTCCAGGGGTCACCAGAAACCAGCTAGTCCTGCTGATCCGGGGGCAGAACCACACAAGGACATGGGTTTTGTGTGTTGTTGTTGTTGTTGTTGTTTTAAGTTTATCACAGAACTACCTTATCTTTTTTCCTGAAGTCAGCTTGCTATTTAAATTTTTCCTTGAACATAATCTCCCAAAGCCAGCTTTCACCCGACAAAAAATTAATCATAAAAACTGAGAGATCCACTCTGGGTGCTCCACTAACAGGAAACAGGGGGACTTCCTAAGCAATCAGCTGGAGAACTAGCAGTTTTGTCTAGCGACCACAGGCCCCTGCCCATGCTGCTTTCCCCTCGAACGTTCCCCCAAATACATACCTTCTTTGACTGTGGTGCGCAGAGTCTGAAAACTCAGTCTGTTGCGGACAAGGCATTTAAAATCCGTGTTCAAATCCTCTCTTATGACTGGATCAAAAATCAGGGGCACTTCAATGTAGTTCTCATTATTCTCCGAGTATTCCCTGAGTGAGAAAACATCTACTTAAATATGCTGTAGCCAATGCAAGCCCATCTTTACAACAGAGATGTCCAAACATGCTCAACAAGAAGGACCCACTGTGCTTAAATTGGTCTCAGGATTCACAAAGACAGGAGCACCTGCCTTGATTTTGGTTCCCTGTTTGGGAGAATTTCTAAACCTGTGCCTGAAGGTGGGACTGACACTGAAGATGTTGGTCCTTGTAACAGGACACTTGTCACAAGAAGAACTTAACAGGAGCCAGTTTCATTTGGATGATGGGAAAATTCATAAGGCCACTGACGAACAAAGAGGTGGTAGTGGGAAGAGAAATGTCTGCCTTGGAGAAACTTGACCGTAAGGCCAAAAAATCATTTGCATACTGAAGAGGAGGGATTTTCCAGGAATCCTGGCCTCCGCTGTGTTTCTTCCTCTCGTCTCCATTGCCAGCTGTAATTCCGGGAACTCAAGCTCAGAGAAGAGGACCCCAGACAGGCCAGGCCAGGGAATGGTTCTAGCTGGCATCGCTGCCATTTGTAATGTGATCATAATCTGCAGATGCTTCACTGCTACCTAAGAGCATGAATAAAAATATCACTGATGTGCATCTGCTAGGCCTTTTTTTTTTTAATCTTTGGGAAAAAAGGCTCCTTTAAGCGAGCGGATAGTATGAGTAAGCTAACATGGGGCATGTGAGCGATGCCAAGCTTTTCCCAACAGGGACTTTGCAAGCAAGCAGTTGTGCTAACCACATATAATTTTGATCCACCACACTGCATCTAGAAAGACCTTTTTTGATAGGTCAAGTGGAAGTTGAGCCTAATTCATCATAGTGGAACTTGAGTTTTAAAATTCCCTGATAATTTGGAACATCGAACGGTCTCCCTTCCTCAAACACAGATTTACAAGGTCTGACTATCCTACTTTTGGGGTGAGAAAACATTTTCCAAAGATGAATGCTTATGAGAACAGAATTCTTCCTTGCTTTTAACATTAATCTTCCTTGGCGCCCATGGCCACCCTCAGATACTGTGGCTAACTCTCAGACTCTTTTGAAGGGTTTGTGAAAACATTTGACACTCAGGTTGCAGGGTGCAGCATGGAAATGTATGAACTCCAAAGTGTGTTTTTGGAAAACTGTAAAAATCAAGAAACAAATGTTTAATGAAACAGCTAGGATCGATAAACCATTGGCCACACTAATTCAAAAGAAAAGACAGAAAGCTCAAATTAATAAAATTATGAATGAAAAGGGAGAGATCACAACTAATACCAAGGAAGTAGAAACAATCATCAGAAGTTATTATCAACAGTTATATGCCAATAAGTTAAGCAACCTAGATGAAATGGATGCATTCCTGGAAAACTATAAACTCCCAAAATTGAACCAGGAAGAAATTGACAACCAGAATAGACTGATATCTAGTAACGAGATTGAAACAGTGATCAAAAGCCTCCCAAAAAACAAGAGCCTAGGACCTGATGGATTCCCTGGGGAATTCTACCAAACTTTCAAAGAAGAAATAACACCTATTCTCCTGAAGCTGTTTCAAAAAATTGAAGCAGAAGGAAAACTTCCAGACTCTTTTTATGAAGCCAACATTACCCTGGTCCCCAAACCAGGCAAAGACCACACCTAAGAGGAGAACTTCAGACCAATATCACTGATGAATATGGATGCTAAGATTCTCAACAAGATCCTAGCAAACAGGATCCAACAGCACATTAAAAAGATTATCCACCATGACCAGGCGGGATTCATCCCTGGGTTACAAGGATGGTTCAACATTCGCAAATCCATCAATGTGATAGAACAAATCAATAAGAGCAGAGAGAAGAACTACATGATCCTCTCAATTGATGCAGAAAAAGCATTTGACAAAATCTAGTAACTGTTCCTGATTAAAATGCTTCAAAGTATAGGGATAGAGGGAACATTTCTGAACTTCATAAAATCTATCTTCACAGCAAATATCATCTTCAATGGGAAGAAGCTCACAGCCTTCCCGTTGAGATCAGGAACACGACAAGGATGCCCACTCTCACCACTCTTGTTCAACATAGTATTAAAAGTCCTAGCAACAGCAATCAGACAACAAAGAGAAATAAAAGGTATCCAAATTGGCAATGAAGAAGTCAAACTCTCTCTCTTCGCAGATGATATGATACTTTATATGGAGAACCCAAAAGACTCCACCCCCAAACTACTAGACTTCATACAGCAATTCAGTAACGTGGCAGGATACAAAGTCAATGTACAGAAATCAGTGGCTTTCTTATACACTAACAATGAAAATACAGAAAGGGAAATTAGAGAATCGATTCCATTTACTATAGCAGCAAGAACCATAAGATACCTGGGAATAAACCTAACCAAAGAAGTAAAGGATCTGTACTCGAGGAACTACAGAACACTCATGAAAGAAATTGAAGAAGACACAAAAAGATGGAAGACCATTCCATGTTCTTGGATCAGAAGAATAAACATTGTTAAAAGTTCTATACTGCCTAGAGCAATCTATACTTTTAATGCCATTCCGATCAAAATTCCACCGGTATTTTTCAAACAGCTCGAGCAAATAATCCTAAAATTTGTATGGAATCAGAAGAGACCCTGAATCGCTAAGGAAATGTTGAAAAACAAAAATAAAACTGGCGGCATCACGTAACCTGATTTCAAGCTTTACTACAAAGCTGTGATCACCAAGCAGCATGGTACTGGCATAAAAACAGACACATAGACCAGTGGAACAGAGTAGAGAGT